>JBBPBX010070105.1:0-18681 GCA_038048925.1 Garcialebias charrua
TTCACTGTCTGTGGTTTTGAATGATGGAGAATTGTGTCTCGGTGCGACGATGAAAGGCCCGCTCCCTTCTGAGAGATCACTCTCCCCAGGAAGGACACCTGTCGTCTTACCGCCTGTAATTTAGTTCTACTGACTTTGAAACCAGCAGCGTGTAAGTGTTCAAGGACTGATTGAGTTGCTGCCAGTGAGTCCTCAACAGTATGGCTGGCAATCAAAAGATCATCAACATACTGGATGAGAACTGTGTCCTGTGGGAGTGGCACCTTACTCAGAACCTGTTTCAACACCTGATTAAAGATCCCAGGGGTGAGCGCAAAACCTTGGGGCGTTCTGGTATATCGGAGCTGTTCGCCCCTAAAGGTAAATGAAAAAATGTCTCTGCATTCCTCTGCAAGCGGCAAACAGAAAAATGCATTAGCCAAATCCAAGCAAGTGAACCATTCATGTTTTGGTGTCAAATTGTTCAACGCCACGTATGGGTTTGGAACCGGTACTGTTTGGGTGATTAATAGTTTATTAATCGCCCTCAAATCATGCGCCATGCGGAATTTTCCTGTGTTTGCTTTCTGCACAGGTAAAATTGGTGTGTTCCAATGAGACTGTGAAGGTTCTAGCACTCCCTTTGCTTTTAATCCTTGGATTGTTTCTGCAATACCCTCCTCTGCAATCGGTTTGTGAGGATATTGTTTAATCCACAGTGGGTAGGTGGTTTGGACCTGAAACGTGATGGGCGGGCAGGCAATCAGTCCCACATCCGTGGGGCCTTTAGACCATAACATTTCAGGCATACTATCAATCAGCTGACCAGCGCGCGGGTGGTCAGTTTGTTCACGACCGTGCTCCATGGGGAGCTCCTCGTGTTGCATTATAGCCACATCATGTGCAATAGACTCAATTGCAAAACACTCACAGCTTTTTGAATGCCAGACTAACGGTGTGGGTGATTGTACCCAGTCTACGGCTTCTGAAGCCCTTTTTACCATCGGTCCCAAATCTTTAGCCTGAAATTTTGGATTCAAACCTAGTGAAATATGAGGCACCGCTTCGGTGCTCATCATATACCACTCCTGTTGTTCAGGAGTTAAATGAACAATTGCGGCTACTCCCTCTGCTCCCACATAAATATTCCCTGTTGTGATTGGCCAAATTTTACCCTCTATTTGCTCTGCAAAGTGTTCTTGAAACACCTCATCTCCTCTTCTGTCATAAAAGAGGGTGACATGTGGAGGGTCTGGTGGGGTCGAGTACGGCTGGAGTTCCTGTATCTGTGGTTTCCACGCAAGGTAAGCAGAATAGATGCCTCCTCCACCCATGACTTCAGGTTCAAGTAGCCCCCAGTACATGTCAGCATATTCATTTTGTACTGGTTGTATCACACACTGTGAGTGAGTAGTGGTGAACTGGCCACATTTCAGTGAGGTGCCGTCCGGCAACCTCACCATGAGTCCATCTGATGAGCATAGGATTGAAGCTCCCAGTCGGATCAGCATGTCTCTTCCCAGCAGATTTGCGGGTGCATTTCTTGCCACCACGAATGGATGTCTCAGAGTCTGTGTCCCCACTTTTATGAGTAGTGGGCTCGTTACAGGCAGTCTTTGTGTGGCCCCAGAAAATCCAATCACCTCCACTGACCTTTGTGACAGTTCGCAGTCAGGTGGGGTGTGAGTCACTGTTGAAAAGGTCGCTCCTGTGTCGACCAGAAATCGCAAGTTTTCATCTTTCACTTGCACTTCAATGGTTGGGTCTGCCCCTCCCCCAACGCTCAGGATTTTCTGTGGGGTGTCTCATTGCTGTTGGAAGCCTTGTCCCCCTGGCACAAGGGAAGGCTGGACTGCCTGCTGCTGAGGTAGAGTTTGTTGCAGTGGTTGTGGTTGAGGTAGTTGCTGTTGACCTCCCATCTGCTGAAAGGGTTGCGGTGCGCTCATGGGTTGTTGGTACACTTGTTGTTGGCCCATGGGTTGCTGGTAAAACTGCTGCTGGCCCATGGGCTGTTGGTACGACTGTTGCGGTCCCCACATTTGTTGCTTGTGGATGCAATTCCGGGCCCAGTGTCCGAATTTCCCGCACAGGAAACAGGCACCAGACTGCTGTGCCCCTTGTGGCGTGCCCTGGTACCAGTTACCTCCTCGCCCTCTCTGGCCACCTCCCCTGCCACGTCCAGCCCCTCTTGCTGGATGTCCACCTCTGCCTCTCGGGGCAGGAGTTTCAGACCACTGTTGCATAGCAACCACCCCAGGGGCGTCTACTGCCCCTCCTGTTTCCTTAGAGTTAGTTGGTGCTTCTTGCACCACTAACTGTTTTTTCTCTCTCGCTTTTTTCTCATCACTAAGCGTTTGTCTGACACTCGAGAGCTGGAGTTTAACCAATAGATCCTTTGCTTTCTCTAATTCAGCTGCCTCTTTATCCTCACGCTTTTTAACATATTTCAGACGATGTACCACGTGCCTCTCCCACCGGTCTGGGGTAGCAGTGATCATATCAGGATTTTTCTCTATCTCGTCGACCACCTCATCCGGCAGTCCGTCGAGGACCGCTTTTCTGAAATATGGACGTTGCTGAATGCTTCGCGCCCGCACTCCTGTGACCCTCTCCCAGGTGTCTTTACAGTCCTGGACGAAGGTCCACGGATCAATTGTTCTGTCCCACTTAAACTCAGGGACTGGTTCCCCTACTGGCAGTGGGTACAGTGTTTTCATAATTGGCCCTATATCGAGATACACCTCAGCTAACGGGGTATCATCAGGAACCTCTCCGATCCTGCATCGATACCCCCCGAGCACCACCTGTGAATTTAGGTATGTTTGAAACGTGTTTGGGTTAGCGCAACGTGCAAAAGTGGCATTTAGATCCCCCACTGACAACTGGACCCCTACAGTAAGAGCATTAAAGCGATCCAACCATCTCGCGGCACCCTCGGTCAAATCCGGCAGTTTATCAATGAGAGCATCCAAATCTCGTATGTTATAAGGTTTGTATGTGACTACCTGACCTCTTGGACCCCTTGTGGTCATTAACGGTAGCTGTGTTGCAACACTACAGAGCCCTTCATTTATTTGCCTCATCTCATCCTGGTCCTCTCTAGGTGGGTACACCTGTCTGCTGTTCGTGTACCCCAGTGCTGACCTCACGCACCATTCCTCCTCTTCTCTGTCAAGCTGCTCACGTGCTGGACTGCCTAGGGGTACCTGTGGCCCTCCTCTCACCAACTCATCTTCTGATTCAGCCACAGTTCCAGTCATCGAGCCCTTAAAAAAGAACTTTTTTCTCTGCTCTGCGTGCGCCTCAACTACCTGTTTGTCCTTCACTCTCTGCTTGCTTCCTCCCTTCGGGGGGCCGTAGCACCCCCTCCCTGTCTCTTCCTCGTAACGTCTTGCAGCTCGCTTTTCTTCCTCTCTCTCATAGTCTCGTGGGCGAGGGGTCAGTGAGCCTGGCCACTCCCTTTCTCTTTGCTCCCCATCCCAACTGAACCTCTTATCTACGTCACTACGTAAATATTCTACCCTTTGTCTCCGCATCCGATCCTCCATGCTGCTCCCTGCTCGGGCCTGCTGCTCATCCTCACTCTCCTCCTCCTCGTCTCTTCTCTGACCTCTCCTTCTAGGAAACATGGGAAACTGACCGGCAGGCGGAGCAGCAGGAGCAGCCTGAGGGGCCGGAGGCGCGGTGGGACTGACAGCATATGGAGGCGGTGTCATTTTTTCATCTGATGTGGCAGCACTTTCTGTCTCTCCAACATTCTGAACGCTCTGAGCTAACAAAGCGAGCTGTGTGTACACCTCGACTAAATGTTTTTGCTGTTGGTGATTTTTATTAAGTTTAGAACGCTCCCAAAATGATGTACAAATTGTTTGATTAGCTTGTATGCATTCTAATTGCTTTTGCTGTTCCTTCACTTTTGCCCAAACTAATTGGGTAACGTTTTCTGTTGACTTTTCTGATGACCTCACAATTTGTAGGAGCAACGTGTCCAGCTGTTTGGACTTTGGAGAGTTCTCTCCATGCATTATTGTAATGGCCGCCTGAACCCTTATCGTTTGATTCTGTAAAGGTTCCTGTTGTTGGTCCCCTCTCTGCTTAATGTGCGCCATAATTCTCTTCTCAAACACTCACTCAGAAAGCTTTATTTTTCAATCGTTCCTCCCATGCACTGAGTCCTCTTGAAAAAACGCAGTAAAAGAGTCTGAGAGCGTCCGAGGTCCAACCTCTGTCTTCAGACTTTTTACTATGTTAATCAACAGCTCCCTCTGGCGGAAAACTATGGCAGCACCACTCATTTATCCTCAGTCATTCAAAGATCCGTTCTTTTTTTTTTTTTAAACCCCACACTCCTGAGTCGACACAAACATATAACAAAACGAACAATTAAAACATCTAATTTGAATCTAATTGAGATCTCAGGCCCTAAAACGACGATTTACACTAAATCTGGAAGAAATGCGACGCAAAATATTTTTTTTATATGTAAAATAAACACCAGTGGCATTAATATGCTTCCGTATTCAACCTCTCTCTCTCAGGGCGAGTCCACTGCGCTACCCCGCAAGTTTAACGCAAGGCACCCTATGAGTGTTCACCTTAACGTGAACCTTTGGCGACCCCTCCACGACGCCAAATTACGGTTTTACGTATGATCTTCCAAAACAAGCGGCAGTCGTTTTTTTCTACTCGCGAGCGGACGCGAAACAAGTTGAAACGACCTTTTCCAGCTACTCAGAGGATCAAACGCACCGTAAGCGCTTTTCCAAACAAGACCGTGAAACAAGACACCTGGACCGGACTACCCACTACCAGCACGAGTCAGCCGGAGTGAAACAAGCCCGTCGGCAGCGGCTACTCACAGCTTGAATGGAAACGCTTATCCTCAAACAGTAAGTAATAAAAACTTCGACGTTCGCTTGACCCGTGATTTATTTAAACGAACGTGTGCTCCTCGGCCGCACCAGGCGGGGAGCGGCCTTCGCCCCCCCCTGATCCCGAACCGAGCCTGCGCGCTTCTGTTTAAGCTGAAACCTGTGTCTGAGGAAAACCTCTTATAAACTAGTTTAATAGTTTTATTTATCTTCCCAAGGACTCTTTATCACGAGAGAACCTGTGGGACCTAAAGTGCAGTAAATTTGGTTTCTGGGCCAAATTGTTGTTCTAGTTAAACACGGTAACAACTCACCTTATCTTGTTGTATCGGGCCCCTGCACTCTCGGATCCACGAGCTCCTCGTCCTCTCAGAAGTCCGCCTGGGTCATCACGTCGGTCGGTCACCAATCTGAAGGGATTTCAGTTTAAAGGTGTTCGGAAATGACCAGGCGTCTCTTGAGAAAAGTAAGGTTTATTGATTAAGACACAGGTTTAAAACAGGTTAAACAGAAAATGGGCATTAGGTCAATTCATGTGCACACGAACCAAGCTGCTGGATCGAACCTCTCGCCGTGAAGTCGTCCCAGGAATGCCTAAAGTCTCTTCTTGATACGTGATGTTATGTGGTACCATAAATTGTTTTGGGATACTGCTGTTGTCCCATTGGTTAAACCTGATAGTTGCCTTAGCAACGAGATTTATGATCCTGCTCAAGGTCTCTGCTTCCTGACCTTTATCAGTTTGTGTGCTTCTTTGTTTGTGCAAATTCAGAGGAGCAGTTCTAGATTTAAACGAGTTTTGCTTAAGTTTAAACAAGTTATTGTCCTGTGCACCTTGTGTGTGATTAACTAAGTGTGAGCCTGTGTATTGAGCATAACTAAATGTATTTCTGATGTGTGTGGTATACTAAAGATGTTTTTTGCTGCATGTGTGCCCTCCCCCTTGGAATGTGTTGTGTGCAGCTCTGGTTTGCTTCAAAGAGGTGGTCCGTGGGTTGAGGTCCTCTCCAGCAGCTCTGGTCCGTGAGATTAATACTGGCACACCTGAACATGTATAAACCGTTGTGGTTACATGAAACACATTTGTGAATAGAAACACATCTACTATAGGTTTGATCATGTGAATAATATAGGTTTAATCATAATAACGTGTATAACAGTGATTTATCCTTCAGTAGCCTTGTTTGATTTTAATTTAAAACCTCTTAACAGTCACGGGCCCGCCCGCGGGCCCGTGACTGTCTAATTTGCAGGTGTTAGATCGTGATTTCCCAAATATGGCAGCTTTTGAAGTTTTTACGCTTTAAAAGTGTTCCATTGGCTGTCTGCTTTTGATTGACACCAATTTTGACCAACTGGGTGAAACTTTTCAGTCTTGACAGCCAATTAAAAGTCACAGACCCAACAAGCTAACTTCCACCCTCCCCCTGTTCTCGCCCACGTGGGTCTTGGCCAATCAAATGAGAGCTAATTTTGACATCACTATCTTGTAGCCAATAAAATTGCCTTTCCATAGACATGTGACATGACATGCTTTGACCTACTTCAAAGGGCAGAAATTCACTGTGAGACGAAGACCTGCAGCTGCGCCGCTCCTGCCTCAAACGGTAAGGTGCGTGTTTGTTGACGTTTACGCTTCATTTTTCTGACTTTTATCACTCTGTAGCCCTGGACAAATGCCATGGAAACATGAAATAAAAGCTTTACAGCTTGATTTTCAAGGAAAAAGTGAATGATCTCTCATGAAGCTCTTATTGTCCCCTTTGTGTGTGCGCTTGTGTGTGTGAAGCAGCAGGGGTGCGGGTGGAGGTGCGGGGGTGTCTGGAGGGTCTCCTGTGGTGTAATTGTTCCTTTGTGAGGAATGTGTGTTATCTGAGGCTTATCTTTGGCTGTTGGGACTGGAGTTGTCCCTCTGGGGTGAAATATCTCCTCTTGTGAGTTACAGTATACAGGTAGTCCCCGAGCTACGAGCGGCCTGCTGTCATGTTACTGTATTTCTATCAGCTGGAGAGTAAATATATGAATGGAACAGATGTAAGCTTTGAATAGACAGTCATCCTGAAGTATGTTGAAGTATAGAAAAATATTCAGACATTTCAAGTTTGCATAATACAGGTGTTACACAGTATGGCACATGTACTGTACTGTACTAGATTTACAGAATTCCGCCTGGACCTGCACATACAAAAACAGGCACAGAATCCTCAATTTTTATGCTATTGACTTCAAATTTGAAACTGTATTAGTAAATACTTCTGTCTTTGGGCTCATATGAAATTCAAATCACTATCTTGTTGTATCAGTGTGCATGTGCTTGACACATATAAATATTTTCAGGCGAGGCAAGAAAAACGCTTTATTTCTGTGTGCTCTCACTTCAATGAATACAAAATAATAACAGATACAACAAATATGACTGCTGAAACAAAAAATTCAAAGTGTTATCTTTACAAAGACACCATCCAATTGTTTGTAGTCCATAGGGTTCAAGAACAGCTTCTAATTTAAATTGGGTATGTCTTTTTTAGGCGTTTTTCGGAATTTGGGGGTGAATGAGGCTTGTTGCAACATCATGCTCACTGATAGTTATTGGAGTGTCCAAAGGAAGGTTCCTACACAACTCATCACTTTCTATCTTGCAGTACATGGTGTCAAATCTACAATAAAATTCATTCAGTTCATTTACAGAAAGTTTGGAAATGCTGGTATTGTCATCTTTTTTACTTGGCTTACCCATTAAAATATTCTGTCCCTCCCAAGCCTGTCTTACATTACTTGTTTTGAATCTGCCCTCTATTTTATATTCAAACTCAAATTTAGCCTTTAAAATCTCTACCCTTAACTGTCTCCTTTTCTCACACAACAAATCTGAAAGTTATGCACCATAACTCATGTTCACTGAAGGAAGGGAACGAGGTGCAACATATGCTATGAAAATTGCGCCCCCACACGATTACCTGAAGGAATACATTCACGCCTTTACGGCAGGGCATCAGCGTTGCGTCAGAGGCCCCGCCCTCTGGTTATTTAAGCCGCTGACACCCATCCATCTTTCTCCAAAATGCACTTCACCGAGCTTTCAGCATTGAAAGGGCCAGATATGTTGCACCTCGTTCCCTTCCTTCAGGGAACATGAGTTATGGTGCATAACTTTCAGTTCCCTTTCAGTCATGTTCTCTCGGTGCAACATATGCTATGGGAACGTAATTCATTCACGCCCTTGAAATGCTCAGTAAAATGCATGCTAGTGTGAACGTCTGCCCTTGACCAGCAGGCATCTCAAGGCTACTTTCTACTGTGTGTTAGAAAGAACAGCCTGAGTGACATCACACGCAGTAACATCCAAACTGTAATGCTTTGCAAAAGTGTTTATTGAGCTCCAGTTCGCCGTAGCACAAATGTCTGCAACTGGTACACCCTTGAACAGTGACCACGAAGTGGCCAAGCCCCGAGTAGAGTGAGCGTGCACTCCAGAGGGCACCTGTTGACCTTTGCTACTGTACGCCCTTTTAATGGCCTCAGTCACCCAATGTGAGAGGCGTTGTTTTGATAGGGCCTTTCCGGTAGCAGGTGCTGCAAAGCACACGAACAGTTGATTTGTTTTTCTCCATTCGGCTGTTCTCTGCATGTAAGTGCGTAAAGCTCTCACGGGGCAGAGAGCCTTCAGCCTTTCCTGTTCCTGAGTGAGGACAGGAGCAGGTGGGAAGGAGGAGAGATCAAAGTCCAGACTCCTATGGTTTAAAGTCAAGACCTTGGGGATGTATGTGGGATTAGGCCTTAGGGTGACCTTTGACCCGTCAGGGGCGAATCTGGTACACATTGGATGTACAGACAATGCATGGAGGTCACCCATGCGTTTTGCCGAGCAAAGGGCCAAGAGTAGAGCAGTTTTATAAGATAATAAATATATCTTAATCTCGCTCAGTGGCTCGAATGAAGGATCACAGAGAGCCCCCAAGACCAGGCTAAGATCCCAACCAGGGGTCAGGAGCCTGCTGGGTGGTTTCATTCTTAGCACGCCCTCCATAAATTTTATTATGATTGGATACGTACCTGGTGTCATGTTTCCCCAGCCCTCGTGACAAGCTGAAATTGCTGATAGTAACACTTTAATCATTGAGAAAGAACAACCTTTTTCCAGTAAGTCCTGAAGGAAAGTCAAGATCTGAGCCAGGTCACATGAGTAAGAAATAATATTTCTTTCTGTGTACCAAGCTTCAAAAATACGCCATTTCTGTGCATAGAGAGACTGTGTTGACATAGCACGGGCATTTTGAATGGTTTTTACCACATTTTCCGGCAGACCTGATGCCATCGGCTTGTTCTTTTCTGCCACCAGGCTGAAATGTTTAACAACTCCCAGCATAAGTGGCGAGACTGCTCCTTCTGGTGACATAGTTGTCCCTGAAGAAGAGCAGTCGGTGTATCCAGTTCCCCTCCAAGGGCCCTGGATGCTGTGATCCCCTGAGGGTCAACCAAGTTAGGGAGAAGGCCTTCTTGCCGACGTACTGCCACATTGCTCTGATGTGATCGAGGGTAGATGCGATCTGTCATCCTTATTAGACAGAAGTGGAACAGAATGTCTGTTTTTTTCTCTCCTTGTTTTGGGGTCATGGGACTGAGAAGCTGCAAGTTTTGTAAACAAGCAGATCTCCTGACCCCAATCCGGTTCCTGGATGGGTCTAGTTTACTGTTCCACGGCCTTAACTAAGCATTGGAGCCAGACAAACCGCCCGGGGTCTGTGTTTCACCCGTTGGGGGGATATTGTTTAAGAGCAGAGCTGAACCAGTACAGTGAGAATGGTCACGTGCTGTCGGATCACTGCTTGGAAATTACGTGTCGTCCATTAATGATAAGGGGACAGCTGCAACGTGAGAACGTGGAGATGATCCTTTGTGCTTGGCAGACTTTAAATTGTTTGGTGACAGAGAGCCTAGTTCCCTTCGAACAACAGGAAAAGGAATCTGATACAGCTATGATTTGTTTACACACAGCAGTTTGATCACAATCGCCTTTAGGTTAGGTTACTTTATTTATACCCAAGGGTAAATTTGGTTTGCAATGGTACAAAGCGTGCATCCATGTGCACACACAAATAAAAACAGAGTAAAAATATTTAGTAAGAACACTTCAAAGAAACCATAAACAGATAATGTTACACATAACGATGTTAAGGCTCCCCAAATCATATAAAAAATAAATAAATAAAAACATTTAACCACTAAAAGCTTCAACGTTATTTCAGTTTGTTCATTTAAGTAACACCAGTGGGAACAAAGCTGAACGTGTGAAGCTTGTGGTTACCTGTGGGCTTCTGCCATGGCCCCCTCCCCCATCGTTAGATTCTGTCGGTGCGCATCCCTGAGGCACGGACATGTCACGTGTTTGCTTGGTTAGTGTATTGTCCACCCCGTCGTTCACAATGGAGCGGGGACTGGAGCATGTGACCCTCCTCACCTGTCTCCATGAGGGGTGGGGGGCCTGCTTGCAGATGCCTCTGTGCCTGTCCGCTACACACGGAGCAGAGGCACCCTGCTGGGGCTCATTGATTAGGCTAACACCCTGTGATCCGTGAGGGAGGGGGGTAGGAGACGGCCCCCTCCCTTTATGACGGCTGGCAGGCCAGAGGGACCCGTTCTGCTGAAGTTATTGTGGTTTTTTTTGTTTGTTTTTTTGTTTGTTTTTTTGAGAGACAATAAAACAGAGAGGGGCTGTTTTTTGAGCTTTATTCGTGCTTATGTGTAATGACATATATGACTGTATTGCACTCATAGCAGAAAAACATGATTTGTACATGCAACAGAGTTACCAGCTTTTTGTACCGTGCCACAAATAAAGTCTGGACATGAAAAGATAATTCCCCGTACCGCTTGGGCGCGTGATCGTATAAACCCAAGACGTGTACCTGGTTCATCAGGCACACTTTTGTCTGGTGTCCCGGTTCGCCGAGGTGACCCTGTGTCTGACCGCCTGGCGGGGGACAAACCTGTTTTTGTTCCATGCGTGTTCGGTCCGAGGTGGGCCCGGCGGTTGATTCTGACGGTGCTCGTCCTCGTACGCCGGCCGCTTTTGAAGTGGGGCAAGCGTTGCTGAGCGGTGTCGAGGTTGTGTAGGTCTTTCCCCAGCTGACTCCCTGGGGTGGGGAGGGGACGAAGGTTTGCGCCTCTGGTCCAGCTTGGTCTGAATTTGATCCAGCTTGGTCTGAATTCGATCCAGAGCTTTCCCAAACAATCCCGTCGATTCTATCGAGTGGTAGAGAAAAGGCACCTTTTGTCCCTCGGGAAGATCCGTTAAAGTCATCCACAGATGGCATATCGTGATGACCACTTCAGCCATGCCTCTGCCTTGAGCAACAGCAGCTATTCCCATCATGTGGAGCACAAAGTCTGTTGCCCTGCGGGCCTCATCCAGCAAGTCAGCGGCAGCTTGCTTGTCCGTCGTTACCTGGAGCTGTTGGAGTTTTTTAGCCAGGTAAGCCTGCATCAACGCGGAAACATTCATCGCACGCGTCGCGAGACCCTGAGCTCTGTAGCATTTCTCAAGCAGAGAAGCTGAAGCTCGACAAGCTTTGTTGGGAAGAGTTGGTTTTGTCCCGGATGACTTGGGAGCCAGGTGAGACGCCAATGTGTCCTCAATTTGAGGCACGTTGGCTATTCCCACTTCATACATCACGTCCACGTCGAGAAACTGCGAGAGTGGTAACAGCATGGGAGCTCGGGGCTGAGCCCAGGTGCGAGTCAGTTTTGTGAGGAAGTCCGGGAACACGGGCATCCTTTGCCTCATGGCGGCCTTTTGCTTTGAATAAAAATAGTTTCCTACCAGCCTCGTGACCTGTTGACGAGGCGGAGGTTCTGGCCAAGGGATCTGTATCGCGTCCGTTGCTCTGTGACATAGGTCGAACAGAGCAGGGATGGAAAAGTCAGTCTCCGGGAGCACAGGTACCGGGGTCTGGGAGAGGTCTTCTCCCTGTTCCTCAAATTCGACGTCTGCGTCCTTCGCGGAAAATTCGCCTGAGGCTGAAATCGAGATCTCGTCCTCGTTCATCATGCTTTGAGTGTCGAATTTGACTGCTAAGTCCACCATGGGAGCCAGTACATCAGGGCTGTCGCCCCATGCGACTCGTGTGCTGTCATCCAGAGCCATGTTCTCGAGCTCCGACGTGGGAGTGAGGGGCTCAGTGGTGTCCGGATCCGCTGGCGCGGCAACGGCACCCATGGCCTTGGCGACGAAGTCCGCCCGGTGCCTCCTCACCGCCTCTAGCATCTGGTTGCAGTGTGAGCAAGAGTCAGGCACATCCAGCGCCATTTGTGCGTGTAACATCCCCAAATAGACGGGATAGACCTCGTGGGTGTCAGTCTCTGAGAGGGAGAAACCACATCCGTTGGGACAGGCGCGCGAGGTTGGACTCGCCGTCCTGCTGGTTTTCCTTGGACGTCTTGTCTTTCGCTTCCCTTTCTCCGGCGGCATGTCCGAGATAAAGCGAGCGAGTCCTTCCAAAATCCTTTTCCTTTTATTTTGAGACGTCTCCTCCGTCGCGGCGCTTTCGCTGGCTAGCCCGCTACGAGCTAGCAGGGTTAGCGGTTCTTGCGCAGTTAGTGCCGCCGAGCGAAGCAGTCTGCGGAGAGAGGAGAAGAAAATACTTTGGGGTTAAGAGAAAATGTGCCGGACTAGCTTTCGCTAGCCCAACAGCACACAGGAACAATTCTCCGTACGCTCTGTGTAGGGAGCAAGCTCACCTCTGGTTGAGCGATGAAGCAACAGAGAAGTCCTGCAAAGGGAGGTAGTTCAGGTTTAAGCGAGGTGAAGGGCAAAAAAGAGAAAGATAGATGGACGTCAGCGGCTTAAATAACCAGAGGGCGGGGCCTCTGATGCAACGCTGACGCCCTTGCTGTAAAGGCGTGAATGCAGTCCTTCAGGTTATCGTGCGAGGGCGCAATGCCCATAGCATATGTTGCACCGAGCAAACATGACTGAAAGGGAACTATATCACCAGCGCAGAAAGCAAGTTTCCGTTCATTAAGACAGTTTTTCAAATGTTTCGATACCCAGGATTTGTTGTTTGGAAAAACTTGCACCATCTTTTTGTACACACGTTTTCTTCACTGAACTTGATATAAGAGGTGATGGTATCTATAAGTCCATTAGGATCCTTGCAGGACTGGAAAATGTATTCCAATTGGTCTCCTCGAAGCAGTCTCTGAGTTGTTCTTTACTCGTATCAGACCACACTTGTATTTCTTTATTGACAGTTTTCCGTCTCTTTACCACTGCTCTATGTTTTTGGCAGAAGGTGGATTACGTTGTGGTCAGATTTTCCTATGGGTGGTCTGCAAACTGCTTTAAATGCGCCAGGAACGTTGCCGTAACAAAGATCGATAGTTTGCTTGGGGCAGTCCACATATTGCTGGACAGTGGGCAGGTGTTCAGACAGATCACATGAATTAAAGTCCCCAAGGATTAAAGTGGCCTTATCAGTGGAGTGAGTGAGCTCCTGCATATAACTCTCTTCCATTCTCACATCGGCAGCCTCATTGTTCGGACCGAGCAGATAGGTGAGTATCACAGTAATCTGCCCGAATTCCCGTGGCAGGTAAAAAGGTTTGAATGAAACAGTCAGTATTTAATAGTCCGGGGTGCACACCTGCTCCCGTATGGTGACTGTGTTGCCCAACATTTGTCAACAAACATGCACAGCCCTCCTCCTGTAGATTTGAGTGAGGTGTGTACATCTCTTTCCATGTGTATTGTAGTATATCCCTGTAGGCTTGGAGCTGCATGGTGTTCTTTAAGCCACGTTTCTGTTAAGCAAACAAGGTTGCTCTGCCTGAACTCACAGTCATGGACAGCTCTGAGCTTTAATTCATCCAGTTTGTTGTTTACCAAGCGCACATTGGTGAGGGTAATTACAGGCAACGGGAATCTGCTCTGGCGTTTCCAGAGTCGGTGCCTCACTCCTCCTCCAGAACCCCGCTTCTTCCTGTCTTTTTTCGCCTCCCTGACCATGTCCCAGATCGCTGGATTTCACGACAATCTGTGGGTAAACTGATCAATAGCAATCCAGCCTTTGGGCGTAGTGACAGCGGGTGCTCTGGTGTGTAGATGAGGGCGCCTTGCCATCCATCCCAGCAGTTGCTTCCAGGAGCCAAGGCAATCAGGCAGAAAAATTGCCAAACCATTGCAAAAATCATTTTGCTCATAAATGCACAGGTAGAGACAATTGAGACCCACAAAAAGGCAGGGGCTCCACATCAAGTAATAATAATAATAATAATAATGAATTCCATTTATAATGCACTTTTCATTAATAAAAATCTCAAAGTGCTACAAAGTGTAATAAAGCAAAGATCAAAATAAAACAAGTGATAAAATCAAATAAAATCAATAATAATATCGACTAAGATCAAGATAAAATCATGTGGATGCAGATTAGGCTTGCTTAAAAAATAAATAAAATAAAACAAGTGATAAAATCAAGTAAAATCAATAATGATATCAGCTAAGATCAAAGATAAAATCATGTGGAGGCAGAATAGGCTTGCTTAAAAAGAAAGGTCTTTATGCTGCTTTTAAAGTCAACCAGTGACAGTGTAATATCCAAAAATCCCGCAAAAACTCACACATTCAGAAACGGAGAGACGGAGACCACAGGGTCAGCAACAGGCCGCGCCACAAACACATTTGTTTATGGACATTGAAAATGCAAAACTGAAAAAGGTATTTCGTGGTTGGTCTTATGTGTTTAAAAAGTTGTCTTTTGCTGTACCAAAGGGTCTACACCTTGTAGTGTATGGTCCTTGTGTGATGGGTTATACATATATATGTAAAAAAAAAATAAAAAATAAAAAAGGAAGTAACTCAATAAAATCCTACTTGTCAGGAGGCTCACCTAAATAAAAACTCCCAAACATATAAAGCCCTGTAAAACCATCACAGTGTTGTTGTTTTACAATTTTATTCAATATGAAATATATTTCTATCAGTATTACATTACACCCATTATGTTCCATTATTTGTATTCACTTAATTCTGCCTTATAATGTGAAATGTGACACAGGGCAGAACGTTTTTCTCTCGGGCTTTGTTTTCACTAGGGAACAGTTGCACGCCTGCACAATTCAACAGACCCAACATTTGATGTTTACATTGAAGCTGATAGTTTGTTGACAGAAAGGAGGGTCACGTGGTAGTGTAGGTGGTTCCAGGGCGGTCCTGAAGCAGTCCAAGGAGGTTCCAGGTTCCAGGAGGCGGTGACGACATCCGGGGTTTTTATAACCGTGGCCCTGCCTTTGAAGATGTGTGTGTGGACTTGTGCTCGGTGAGAGGTCTGTTGTTGCTGTAAGGTTTATTCTTATTATGTACAATAAACCTGCATAAAATTTGCACATTCGTTTCAGAGCTTCCTTCAACCTTTTGAATTTGCAACAATTTGGTGACCACCGACGTTGGAGGTTGTGAAGGGAGACGATTTGGAGGGTTTCCCCCCACCGACAGGGACGAGCACGCGCGCAGTCAACAACCGGTGCTTCACGGAGGTGAGCAGAACTCCTATTACACGAAATGTCTGCTATCGGACACACTAAATTATTTGTTGACTGAGGGCTGTTTGTCTCCAGGTGGGCTAGTGGTTTATAATGTTAGCAGCTAAAAGTAAAAAAAAACGTGAACTACTGTTGGTATTTCATTTGAATGTGCATTTTTTGCGGGTTTCGTACATGTAAGTAAGGTGAAAAGCACATAAGTCCCACACACGCGTAGGGATAATTTACGAGTGCCTTTGTTTGCTTTTTCCCCCTCTATGAGCTCCGGCCTGTTGGCTAGGAGACACTTTCTTTTTATTTATTTATTTTTTGGACTCCGGGACGCCGTGGGGCCGAGGTCAGATCGTGACATCCGGGACTTTGTTCGCCGTAGAGGTCACACTGGCTTTAATCCGGCACACGCTCGCCGTACAGGGTGGTTTGGCCGCCCCGGGTTCACAGGTCGTCGTGCATGTGATTTAAGTTCACAACCGGGACTGTGTTCGCTGTAGAGTCACATCTTTCCCTCCCCTTCCCAGTTAAAGTTGATTGCCGTATTTTCCGGTGTATAGGTCGCAAACTTTTTTTTCTATTTTCATTTATTATTTTTTTTTACTTTCTTTTGTTTATTTATTTCTTTTTTTTTCCTTTCTCTTAGACACTTGTGACCTGTACTCCGGAAAGTGCTGCATACACGCAAACAGAGGCAACAGGGACAGATTTTTATTTTTATTTTTATTCTCATTTATTGCATTTGTGAGTGTAAAAGCCAGGGAGACAGAAACCTGCTCTGAGCAGCCATGCACAGAGCAGTTTCGCAGATGCAAGCTGCTGGCTCGAACTCAGATTTATGGCTTCTAACAAGATAACACTTTCCTGTTGGTGCCTGACACGATGGGAAAGAGGTACCGGGAAGGAGACATCTCCTCCCCTCCTCCCTCACCCCCTCCCCTACGTGCCTGTGAACCTGCACGGCACAGAGGCCTCTTTCATCCATAAATCTCACTGAGTTATCTCCTGGTTCTGGTTCTGGACCTGCTAGTGGTCCGGCTCAAGGGTTTCGGCTGATAACGGGAAGTTTTACAGCTTAATCAGCTCAGGCTGGGACTGTAGGAGTTACTGTTTATTAGTGTGGTTACTTCAGTGCTGCTATGGAGGACACTCCAGAGTAAAGTAGTTAGTTAATTGCCAGTTAACAGTTGGGTTATTACACGGTTTGTTTTTATTTTCTGTTGCTATGACTTTTGTTTTAAACACGCTGACCTCTCTGTGGCAGTCGGTTGGACAATATACTGTAATCATTGTCCTCACAATGCAGTACTGTATTTTTTGCAGATATGTGCTTTTCACTCTCAGTGTTAAAGGCACATTTCAGGTTTTTATAGGTGAGGTTCACATGAACATGTTGGCAAATGCTGTCTTTCCTGCTGTAGGTGGCTTTTTGTGTTGTTTAAACATTTACAGTACATGCAGGGTTAATTTCACGCCATTAATTGTTACGTTTCCAGTTCTCATCACTTCAGCCTGGTGGGGTGCAGGTCATGTTTAATGACATATGAACATGGCCTGTGTAATAGTGGTTTAGAGTACTTTGGTGGATTATTTTTATTTTATTTATTTGTTTTTTTTATATGTGTATTTCTTTTCTTCTTGGAGGACTGCTGCTTGTTTGTTCTGCAGGACGTGTTTGGCCTTCTGTCCTGCCTGACAGAGTCCAGATGGGAGTCTTCTCATTGCTGGCAGATGTACTGGTGTGTTCATGACTCATACTGTGGGAGGTGACTTTATTTAGGTGTTTTCTGAGGATTTCAGCTTGGCATCTAATCAGTGAACGTTGCAGGTGTTCCATGACGACGTTTGGTTAGCAGTTAATTATTTCTACTTGGTGGTGGATTTTCACTTATACACAGATATGCAGCTCTCAATTTACAATTTTATTCCTCACCCTACAACATTCGCATTGCTTAGTATACTCGTTTGCATACACCTAGGTTCCCTCAACCATAGCATGGAGTAGTTCCGTCATCACTCTCTAGTTTTGAATGCCACTCTTGGACAGTTCACATTTTGTGCTGTCATTGAAGCTAGGTTTTGCTAACAACTCCTGTTGGCACCTGCACTGGACTGCACTGAACTGTCGAATTGCGTTGTGTTCAGCTGTTGGCAAGCTGACACCACCTGCACTGAACTGCCGAAATGCATCATGTTCAGCTAAAGCCGCAAGCTGTCATGACTCATGCCTGAACTGTTACATGGAGTTTTACGTTTTTGCACCAGTTTCAACTCAAGTCTATGAACTGTGGTCTGCACCCACTGCTGGACTCTTGACATCTCCTATGGGGGCTGGAGAACTCATGACAAGTGAAAGTCAAGCTGGAAAACGTCACTACCAAACATAGCAGCCTGGCTGATGTGTCAGCTGACCATGTGATCTTCAGGTGGTGATTCATAACTTCAGTTTAATGATCAATACTATCTTTGCTATGGTAAAATCTCACACACACACATGTACACGCTTTTCATTATGACACACAGAACTGATCTCACTGACACGTGACCTGCACAGCCACACTTCTCATGGATTGTTGGATTACCATACACATTTTTGTTTTATCCTTCATGTACTCGCGTTAGAGCAGTACAGTTTGGTTCTATTTTCTCCATCATGTTCGGTATGGGCACCTGTTGCGTTCCTTTTTGGATGTGTGTTTGTCTTTTTCTTTTCTTTTTCCTCACCTTTTGACAGGCATAGGTAGAGAGTTTGCTGGCATGATGCAGAGAAGGAAGGTAAATGTTTTCTTTGTCCTGGAGACCGAGTGGAAGGGCAGCAAGGCTCACGGTGTTGGAGCAGGATTCAAGCTCTCTTACTATGGTGTGGATAGCGGAGGAGATGGAGTAGAGGTTGTGTTGAAGAAGAAGTTGGCATAGGATGTCGTGGTGGTGTGACATGTGTCAAATGGGGTGATGTGTCTTATGGTGGAAGTAGTAAGTCTGATGCTACTGGTTGGGTTCGGATGTTTTGAGTTTTTATTTTTTCTTTCTGGTAGTATTTCCACCTGCAGTACAGATGACGTTTGTGTTATGAGCATTTCCATTATTTTCTTTGTAACAGGATGTTTTTTGTTTGCCTCCTGTTTCAAAAGGGGATGTCAAATAAGGAACATTTTGCTGCATAAACACACCATTTCAAATAACTAATTAGATCAACGTTTTAACTTTTCATACAGTGATGAGAGCTGGAAACAGTTATACATTTGATAAAGTTATAAAAGATCATTTTAATAAGTGCCTAAAAACAGGTTGTTGGATAGTA
>JBBPBX010070107.1:0-18680 GCA_038048925.1 Garcialebias charrua
TACATAATGACTGCTGGAGATAGTTCAATTCAATTCATCTAGTGCCAAGTCACAACAAAAGTTGTCTCAGGTCACTGAACAGAAATATTAATATATAAAGTAAGTTAACAGAAACTTTCATGTTTAAAAATAATAATTTAAGACCATTTATCTGAGGAACAGACTGCTTTGAGTATAACCTCATCACAGAACTCTCATCTTGAGAAAGCATAAAGGTGAAAGTGGAAAGGAACAACTCCCTCATGAGGAAGACCTTTAGCAGAACCAGGATCAGGACAAATAGCCATCTGCTTCGACCGGCTGTGTTTGGTAGGAATGGATACACAATGACAGTCGAGAATCGTGTTAAGATAGCAATAGAATCAAATGAAAACTATTCAATTTTAAGTATGCTGGTGAAGATTCTCAGTCATCCAGGACATGATAAATTCAAAAAAGTTCAATACCAAAAAAAAAACTGGACTTTATTTGTAACATAAGACGTTTTGCTCCTCATCCGAGGAGCTTTCTCACTTCAAAGTGCAGAGAGTGTGAGGTTCAGGTTTTAAAGGCTGAGACACACATAAATACACACATACAGTATGTAGACTGAAATTCAATTTTAACAATTTATTTGTAAGAAATGTGGTCAATTTGTCCTCTAGTAATTTAAGCTCAAGACAGCATGACAAGCTGACCTGAACTATAGGCTTTTTTTTTTAAAGGAAAGTCTTAAGCCCAGTCTTAAACCCCAGCTCCCCATGATCCAGAAAGGAAAAGCAGCTAAGGAAAAAATGGGAGAATGTTACTCATATCTTGTTTAAAAACCACATGTAACTATGCCTATAAGCACTGTAACTATGCTTCATAATAAATAAACATTGTCTTCTAAAACACTTCTGACCGTTGTTTCTGTTCAAGCTCACCTTCCAGCTGTGATGGGATCCAGTCCTGTGTGGCGTGTTGTAGACTGTCCATCTCGAAGAGTGACTCCCTCTGTGTCAACCTCAACATGTTGGTCACGTCCAACATGGATGACGATCATTTTAAAGCCTCCATCTGTTACTGAATCCAGCTCACCGTTCATATAAAGCTCTGATACAAAACAGATCAAATAAACATCACAATGTGAATCAGGACATCAGTGTGAGAAATTAAAAACTGCAAGCAGATAAATGAGACAACTTTGTTCAATGGTGCACAAATAATTAATACTGACCCTTGCTGGGATGGTGAAAAAGTTTCAGGATGGCAGCGCCTTTGACGTCAATGCACAACGGCTGAGTCTGATTCTCAGCTTTCAGTAAAAGTCTGTGGGAAACAGAAGCTAGAACAAAAGAGAAACACCATGTTAGATCACGTCATCAAAATAAAAGCTTTTACTTCCAAACAACAGTTTAACTGAAGTCACACATCAAAATAAAAGCTTTTACTTCCAAACAACAGTTTAACTGAAGTCACAGTCAAGCAAATATAATGAATATTCAATTTACATTTGTCATATTTTGTTGGAGTTACATGTTTCTCACAAGCAAATCTCGACAGCAAAACTGAAACCAGTGTAAAATTCCACCAAAAGTAAAAATGAATATATAATAATAATAATTTAGATTTCAAGAGCTAAAAACAGAAAAAAATAGCCTACTTTTAAGGAAAGCACAACAGCAAAGCATGGAATAAAACAAATACAACTCCCCCCACCCCCCAAAAAAATGTTTTTAGACTTAGCTACTATTGTATTTTGTTGCTTTATTTAAAAAAACATAACTTTTCTTAAATTGTGTAACATTTCAGTAAATAATCAAAGTATAATATTTGAAACACTGTACCAGACGTTGGCATCACAGGAACAATATCCTCGTGAAAACTGTCCTCACTGGTGGCGTAAAAAATGCCCTCATTAACCCTGCTTCTGGAAGGTACAAAACCTGCAAGCAAGGATTTTTAAATGTTCAGATATTCTGCTCCAACCAAGATTCAACCTCGCAGGGCCTTGACTGTTTAAAACATATTGTATTAACAGATGAAAATAATGTTTTAAATGTCTGCTACATTTTCAATTCATGAACACTCAGTAGTAACCCGAAATGTACTAGAAAAGATTTTCATTGTACTGAAAGTTACATCTGGATGGTGCCTGTTTCCAATACTAAACTGAACTAAACTGAATTAAATCTAAAAATATTTAAGATGTGTTCAATGAAAAATATTTACCTGATCCCAGTAGATCAGGCTGATGATGACCTTTAACACAACCAGTAACATTTTAAAACTAAATTTTTGACAAAATACGAACAAAAACACAACAAAGGTGTACAAGAATATGATCTGATTTACCTTCTAAAAAAATCTGTATTAATCTGTTTGAATTACTGAAGGAGTGTTTTCATGAAATGAACAAACATTACAAGAGTAAACACATTATTGCTCTCCCTTCAACTGTGAGTGATTAAAAAAAATGTTCAAACACATGAAAATGTCTATTTATATATTTATATTTTACAAAAAGATCTGAAGCTCTCGGCCTTGCCCTCTCTAAATGGTTTTAAGAATCTGTTGGAATCCTGGCAAAAACCATTGCAGATATGTTCTTGTTTTGGATTTTATACATCAACCTTATAATGTTTTGCTAGTTTTTTTGATACTTTGTTATAAAAATGTATTTCTCTCTTTTGTTTTTCTATTGTTTATTGTTTAAGAAAATTCTACCATTGCTGTTCATCATTCTTTAGTTTATAGCAGGTCGCTTTTGTAAATGAGTCCACGAGGCTCAATGAGATTTACCTGACTAAATAAAGGTTGAATGAATTTGTACAGATTATTATGTTTTGTTTTGTTGTGATAACAATTTCATAGTTACTAGTTTGCACATTATTGTTAATTAATTTCCAAACACTAATATACATTTTGTGAGGTGTTGCTCTTAACAGAGAGATAATTTCACTTTGAGGAACAAAAGATTGAAAGAAAGTGTTACCAGGAAGGTCAGGATGATCAGGAGGGCTGTGATGATCATATAAAGGCATTAAAGGTAAACCAGGATGATGAGGACGACGTGGACGACTTTGAACATGATCAGGGTAAAAAGGAACAGAAACAATCTTCCTTGAAACTGGTACTAGAAAGGAAAGGCATAAAATGAAAATACTGTTGTAAATCTGCACAACGTTAGAAAGAATAATACATTTGTTTACACACTACAACATGACTTTGGATGAAACTCCTTAATGTTTTCTTGTTGATCAATTGATCAATCTTGTTGTATGGTAAACACATCTACATTCAAATGATGTCAAATAAATTTTGTTATTAAGTTCATGCTGCAATTTTATTTTATTTTTTCGTTTTATAGTTTACACTGTTCAATAAACTGAGGACAGTGTAAACGAGAAAACTCTCAATTAAATGCAGTTTATAGATGTAACTCCAAGTCACAACAGAACTTGTCTCGGGGCACTGTAATAAAACATTCACATGCATCAAAAAGCCCATTAGGAAAGTTCTCTATCTAAGGAAGCCAGCAGACTGCGCTGAGTTTTCAATTTGCTGCAGTCTCCAATCCTGAGCAAGCACAAAGGCAACAGTGGAAAGGAAAAACTCCCTTTTAACAGGAAGAAACCTCCAGCATTGTTATTCATTTTATCCAAAGAAATGTTTTATACATGAAAAAACATGTTTTCAGGAAAAGTGCAATGAGACTTTTTGACTTCAGCCAAATACAATAAGTTGTTTAGTTTCAGAGTCAGTCGGGTTTGATAGTAAAACATGTACTCACTACATACATACCTGATGTCCTAATATTCATTACTAAAAAACTGGGTCATTGGTTATTTATTTTACCGCAACAATTGACATGCTTTATATAACCCACATTGTCGTTTTGTATTAATTACATTGACATTTTTCATGCAGACACTTCTTACTATTTGCTTGTTGATGGATACCTGTATGCGTTGGTGATAATACTCTTGCGAGGTGATATCTTGTGGGATGACTATAAAGTACATGAGCTTGAGATCCTCCAGCTTCCCCCTCCTTTGGTTTGTGAAGGACTTGTGTGTTCTCTCCCTCAGGCTTGGTGACCACCATGGATGTGAGTGGAGTCACAAATTGTACTTCAGAGACAGCTCCAGAACCATGTTCCTCACGTTTTCTTTCTCAGGTCCAGAAAACAGCAACCTGCATCACAACATCTTGTTAAAGTAAAACAGCTGAGACAAGCAACAAGAAATGATGACCACATTGGTTATTTTGTACCACGTATTGTTTCCTTTCACCCCCCACCACCTCACCCCACAACACACACACACACATTCGCTGGCCACTTTCTAAGATTCACTTGTTCAGTTACTTGTTATGGCAGCAACTCACTGCCTTCAGGCATGTAGACGTGGTGAAGATGACTTGCTGAAGTCCAAACTGAGCTTCAGATTGGGGGAAGAACAGGGATTTAGGTGACTTTTAATATGGCGTGGTTGTTGGTGCCAGACAGGTTAAATTAAAGGAGAAATGTAATCAAATCTGAAAAAATCGATATAACAAGAATTTCATATAGTAAACAACACACATAAACATACTTAGTATGCTTTTTTCAAGTCAGTAGCTTAAAGAAATAGTTTTTTTACATTTTTCCTGCTACATGCCGAAGTGCAGTGATTTCTGTAGTAATTTTCTGGACGCACTTTTATGACACAATTAAGACCTCCTTTGCTATCTTACAATAACACTGAAGCTATAAACCCATCATTACTGTCCTCTTGTCTGTCATTTAAAATGGAAGCAGAAGACCTTTTTGAATCTGAAGGATATCACTTTAGTTTGTCAAAAACAGTTTGGTGATTTAGTGCATTAATGGGCATTTCTATCCTGGAAATACGAATAGCCTTCGCATGCTAACGTTAGCATGCTAGCGCCGTATGCTAACGTTAGCATGCTAGCGCCGTATGCTAACATGGGAGTGGGGGTGTTGAAAATGTCCTGAAACAGTTACCAATGTCTTGTTAAGCTCTGTATTCCACAGAACATAGTAGGATCTAAAATGATTTTTAAAGATGAAGGAGCAAGTTGAAACGTTGGTTACGTATTGTAACCCCAGATTATACGAGTATAGCGGAGCCCTTTAGCTCCTATTGGATATCTTCCCCCGCGTCAGCGTCATACTGAATAACCTTTTAGTCCACGCCCACCTACAGTGTGGGCCCGCCCCGTGTGCATAAAAGTCCACCACACGGAAGGAACACCCTCGAACAGCTTATCATTCAGCCGTCCAAGAGCCAAATGGGGCCCACATAGCTAAAGGGCTCCGCTATACTCGTATAATCTGGGGTTACAATACGTAACCAACGTTATACTTCGTATAGCGTTCGCCCTTTAGCTCCTATTGGATAAAGGGCGTAGCAGGATGTAGTCCATGCCCCATTGGGTCCAGCCCAAGCATGAAGTCCTTGCTCACCCAAAAACACCTCTGCCCTTCCTCATACGTCATCCGTACGTTCTACGTCACGACGCACCAGAGGAGGGTGCTGGTGATCGGTGGATAAGCCTGCAGGCCTGCACTGCGACCTGACAGGCGTGTGACAGCTGCACCGCAGCCTCACAACATTGATTATTGTTTTTGTGGTTTTTTTTGTTTTTTTGTTTGTGTTTTTTTGTTTTTTGGTTTTTTTTTTTTTTTTTAAACAAAACGCCAGAAGGCCAGAACAGGCCTCAGCGGCGACCCCAAACAGGGGGACAAAAACTGACTCAGAGTTATGTACAGACAGGATCAAAAGTCAGTAACAACACAACAAACTCAGTCCCAGAGCCCTGAGACTGATGGCAACACTCACACATCCTGCACAGAGGCAGGTGGAGTGGCAGAACACCACATGAAAAATTTGCCCCGCTAATCCATAACTCCCAGGACTGAATTAGTCATGGAGGGACCTGACATGTCACGCAGGTAATACCTTATGAATGTGCAGGGCGTGGTCCACGAGGCCGCCAAGCAGATATCGCTTACTGTCATCCCGCCATGCAAAGCTGCAGAGGACGCCAACGCCCGTGTAGAATGAGCACGTAGCGTTTGAGGAGGTTCTGCTCCACACACTCTGTAAGCTTCTGAGATGGCTTCACACAGCCAGTGTGAGAGCCGCTGGGATGACAGGGCTCGCCCCACAGAGCTGTCCCTGTAGTGGATGAACAAACTCTGGGACTGGCGTAGGCTGGTCGTTCGCGTCACATAGTACTGTAGCGCGCGGACCGGGCACAACAAATGTTGTTTGGCTTCCTCCTCTGAAGTGTGAGGAGGAAGATGGAACCCATTTAAAATAATTTGCCTTGATTTAAACGTACTGTTTAAGTTTTTTGGCATAAAAGCTGGGTTGGGTCTTAAAATAGCAGAGCTTCCATCTTGTTGGATTTGTAAACATGATGGGGCCACAGACAGTGCACACAGATCACTCACCCTCTTCGCTGACGTCAGCGCCAGTAAGAGTGCAGTTTTGAGTGACAGAAACTTCAGTGACACGTTGTTCAGAGGTTCGAAAGGAGCTTTGAGCAAGGCGCGTAAAACCAGGGACAAATCCCACTGAGGTGAGAGGTCACGCTTCACTGGTTGACGTCTGCGCACACCTTTCAGAAAACGCTTCAACAGCGTTTGATTAAATAACGTCTTGTCACCAAAACCTTCATGACATGAAGAAATAGCAGCTGCATATACCTTAATGGTACTATACGTCAAATTCCTATCTAATAACAGCTGCAGGAACGACAACACGCATCTCAGCTCACATGATGTGGGTTCGACACCTCTTTCAGTGCACCAGCGCTGGAAAGCTGCCCATTTTGACGCGTACACAGCTGATGTGGACGTCGCGCGTGCGTCTTGAATAGTTTTTACCACGGCTGGAGACAGGCCCAGACGGGTTAAACGGTTCCGTTCAGCCTCCAAGCCCACAGGGGCTGGCCTATCTCTGGAGGGTGCGTGATCGCCCCTCCTGCCTGCAGAAGCGCATCCTCTCTCCACGGAAGCTGCAGGGGTTCGTCCCACAACAGCTGTTGGAGGACCGGGAACCACAGCGCGTATTTGCGCTCTGGAGCTATCAGGATGACTGACAGCTTCTCCCTCTGGACTCGCTCCAGGACGCGTGGTACGAGAGCCACAGGTGGGAAAGCGTACAGTAGTTTCTCTGGCCACCAGCTGTGCGCAAAAGCGTCCACTCCCAGAGGAGGGTCGTCCTTTGAGCTCAGAGAGAACCACAATGCGCACTGCGCGTTCTCCCGTGACGCAAACAGGTCCACGCTCGGTTGGCCGAACCTGGACCAGATCTGTGTTATTATGTCGGGGTGTAGAGCCCAGTCTCCTTGACGTGGCCCCCCCCTCGACATGATGTCCGCTCCTCTGTTCAGAACCCCAGGAATGTACACTGCTCGCAGAGAGCGTAGGTTCTGGTGAGCCCAGAGCAGCAGCTGCTTCGCCACGTCCAGCAGCTGGGCTGAGCGGACACCGCCTTGTCGATTTATGTACGATGCTGCCACCTGGTTGTCGGTGTGTATCAGTACATGTTGGTCTCGAAGCAGAGGAGCAAAATGCTTCACCACTTTGTAAACTGTCAGAAGTTCTAAAACGTTTATATGGAGGCGAGTGTGTTCTGGCCACCTCGCCCCCACCGTTTGACCCAGACACGTCGCCCCCCAGCCCATCAGGGAAGCGTCTGTGAAGACTGGGATATGAGACGTAGGTGTGGTCATGGAGACTCCTTCTGACAACGTCAGAGGATTCCCCCAGTGACGTAGGTCGGTTTCCGCGGAGGGGGGAACCCTGATCATCCGCCTCTTTTGATGCACCGGATCCACGTGCAGGCGGGCAAACCAGCGTTGCATCGTCCTCATATGCAACAAACCTAACTCCACGACCACGTGACCGGCCGCCATCAGCCCCAGAAGCCGCATGATGGTCGCCGCTGTCACTAATTTTCCTGGTCTGACCCGCGACAGCTGAGTTGCCAGGTCGTGCGCTCTCTGCTCGGAAAGACGAGCTCTCATTGTGCACGAGTTGAGTTCTACCCCCAGATAAATAATCTTTTGATCTGGGAGGGGGGAACTTTTCCCCCAGTTGATTGAAAAACCCAGTTTTAACAAATGTTCTGCTAAAACTTTGGTTTGAGCTGCAGCCTCCTGCCTCGAGCTGCTTAACAGAAGCAGATCGTCGAGGTAAAAGAAAATCCTCATTCCAGCTGTGCGCAGCGGCTGGAGCGCGGTCCCCACGCATCTCGTAAATGTGCGCGGGGCTAAAGAGTAGCCGAAGGGTAACCTCTCGAACTCGAACTGAGCTTCCTCGAAGGAGAAGCGCAGGAACTTCCNTCATCATCCGATGAGCTTTCTCAATTACCAGAGAATGGCTGAACATGAAAAGAGTACCACTTTATAGATTGCTAATACATAGTTTGTAGAAATGTTATTAAATCCTATATAAACACTTTCTAACTCATTAACTACTTATTATGCTTTATTTAAAGGTGATTGAGACTAAATTTACCAGTTTTTTTTATTTTACAATAGTGAGCCAAATCTGTTCACCTATATTCATCTAATTGTTATATTAACACATTTCAGACTAAGTTACTACTTTGTAAGCGCACTGATCCTAAAATAAGTTTTACAAATGCTTATTGTGTTTACAATGTAGTAACTTAGTCTGAAATGTTTAATATAACTCTAGATGAAATAGAAATTAGGATATATTTGGCAAGAAAATTGTCAGTTTTGTCTCTGTCACCCTTGATTAATGCATAACAAGCAGTCATTAATGATTTATAAATTGTTTACAGATGTTTAATACCTTTATAAACTATTTACTAGTACCTGTACTGTATAAGGGGAACCTCAGTTTAAAGTGGAACCATTAAAAAGTATTGAGCTACTTTAAGTTATACTTAATTACCTCACTTTAATCCAGTTTCTACAGAAGTAGATTAGGGCCTCGAGAGAAGAAGCAAAATCTGACTTTTCTCTCTGAATACATCTCACATTTCTGAGTTTAAATTACCTTTTTTCTCAGAAATATAAGATAAGTCACAACTGGGGGGTGGGGGAATTATCTGCTTGGTGGCCCCAATCCTCTTTAGTTTCATTGTTGTAATTTTTAATAATTGTACCTTTTGCATAATTTTTTTTTCTCACAAATCTTTGTTTTTCAACCACCTTATTTGGTATTTATATTCAGTCTGGCTTGTCATGTTGGAACTTAAAAGAAACCAGTAAAGTTTTTTTTTAATGCCAGCCTTTGGTTTTATGCTGTAATTTTGAAAGGTTTCACATTACACTGTTTAATTTACCATACCAAACTTGTTGGATGTTTATTTGTAGTGCTCCAGTTCAAGCTGTTGGTGGCCTGATTATTGTGGTTATATATAGTTAGTACAGCAAATGTTCTTTTTTTCTTATGAGAATTTGTACTTTTCATGTTGTATTCCTTCCAGAATGTGAATACAGACAGTTTAAAGTAATGCATTGTCAGTACTGTTTATTTAAGCTTTACATACAGACAAAATAAGAAAAAACACATTTTACTTTAATACTCTGAATAGATTGTCACCAAGTACCTTTAACTCAAAATGTAATTATTAAACGTTTTATACATTCCCTTCAATTTAAGCACAAATGTTTTTAAAATTAAAACTAAATTATTAAGATAGGGAATTATGTTGTTCAACAAAGGTTACTACAGAGCAGAATGAATTAATCCCACAATTTCCATAATTCTGCAGAGGACAAAGTGTGCCGCATTAACCTGATGCATGCTCAATAATACAGGTAGAAAAATCTAAAAAGCTAAGTCTGGTCCTCTAGACATTCAAAAAATAAAAAAAAAAGCAAAAAAATTGTAGAAACGTTTCGTCTGACAGACTTCCTCAGTCTGAGCTGCTGTATTCAGCTCAGTCTTATATAAAATTAAAATATATTCATATACTTAAAATATATTATAAGACTGAGCTGAATACAGCAGCTCAGACTGAGGAAGTCTGTCAGACGAAACGTTTCTACAATTTTTTTGCTTTTTGTTTAATTTTTTGAATGTCCAGAGGCAGAATCACGTCTACCATCGTGCCGAGCGAGCTCTTCAGCTGCTCCGGCAGCTCAGCTTTCCCCAGCAGCTTAGATATGTGATACGCAACCAGCGCCACGTTGTTGCTTGCTGCTGCAGCCTGCATGGAGCTCTGGTACACTCGGTTAGCTAGCTGTAGCTCTGTTTGGTCTAGCTTACCGGATGGGGCGGGCTTCTGGTCCAGCCTAGCCTTTTTGGCGCTAAAAACCTCTGCTAGGCCCAGCTCCAGGGGGGGCACCGACGGGAAACCCTGCTCGGTGAAACCCTTCACCTTCGTTACGGGAGCGTACTCCGACACGGGTGCCTTCATCTTTGCAGGGTCTGCTGTGCCCCCTGCCCAGTGGTTCAGGACGCCCGGGAAACGTGGCCATATTGGGTCCACGCGTCGGTTCGGAGTGGCGCTAAACCTCCCCAGCATGCCGTCGGGCTCCGGCGTCGGCGGCACTGGGGCATCCACGCCTGCAGTCTCTGCAGCCTCTTTGATGATGGTGGGGAGTGCGCGCAGTAGCTCACCTATGGGAGAAGAGCTCAGCGAGGAGGGGGGCTCCGGCCCCGGGTCCATTCCTTCCTCGTCAGGAGTTTCCACGCCGCCGAAGAGAGAGTAGGTTGTGCTCGCCTCGCTCTCGTCCTCTCTATCGGACGACCAATCCGGCTCGTCCGGCTGAGTATCCTGGGTCTCCACGGACTCAGCCCTCCGTGCCCGCGTGCGTTCTCCGGCTAGCCCTTGCGGGGCGGCCTCTCGCGTGCGTTCTCCGGCTAGCCCTTGCGGGGCGGCCTCTCGCGCGCCTTTTTGGGCTAACTCAAGCAGAGCGGCCCGGCGCTCCTGTACCTCAGCGGGCAGGTCAGCACAGATGCGGCAGGAGTGGTCCAGACCATGACCAGGTCCCAGACATCTCACGCACACGAGGTGCGGGTCAAGGTCCTGCAGGTATTCCCCGTAGCACCACGTGCACACTCTACTTTTCGGAGTAGATGTAGACATCCTCGTAGGTGTAGACAGGTCTTCTGTATAACGGTGAATGATGAAAAGAGGGTGTTCCTTCCGTGTGGTGGACTTTTATGCACACGGGGCGGGCCCACACTGTAGGTGGGCGTGGACTAAAAGGTTATTCAGTATGACGCTGACGCGGGGGAAGATATCCAATAGGAGCTAAAGGGCGAACGCTATACGAAGTATAACATGCAGGGTCTCCCTCCTTGCTAGCAGGCTCCATTGGGAGCTGCCTGGCTAACTAACTACGGTGGCCCTACACGGCCAAAATTCTACAGCGGCCGAATGCACAGGAGCGGTAAAAATACAATATAAAATTTTAAAAAAGTTTTAAAATCTATTTTGGGGCTTTTAGAATCGATTCTGAATCGCCAGGACTAAGAATCTTGATTCTTTAAAAAATAGATTTTTTTTGCTGCATCCCTAATTGCTACACACTGAAACCTTTTTGTCCACTACTAGATTTTTTTTTTTATTAACACAAACAGAACTACAAAACACTACATAAACAAAAAATATATACAAACTCTTGTGAATGATAACATAACTACAGTCTATAAGCTAGGGGGCGGTTTACAAAATGATGAAAGTTGAAAAAATACTAGATACACACACTAATATTACTGTATGAGGGACGACCATTGCACTGCCTATGTCATATTCAGGGGACGGAGAGCAAGCAGAGGGAGGGGGGTCAAAAACACCAGATGAGAATTTTTTCACTTTGCAAAGTCTAAATTTGAGTTAGGATGACATTTTTGACTTGTGAAATTTTCTCAACAAGCTTATTTTATGCTTTTCATTAGACTACTATTAGCTTAAAAACACTTTTCATTTCTCCTTTAAGTATTTCCAAAACTTCAAATCTACTGGGATTTTTACACACAATCATATCTAGTGTTCAAAAAAATTGTATAATAATAACTACACAGAGTGTGACATTTGTGTGAACAGCAAAGCTGTATTAATATCAGAGGTCAGAGGAGAATGGGTAGACTGATTGAAGGTGGCAAAAAGAGAGGACACTTTATGTTTATCAAGATTTTAATTTATGGTTGTTTGGTTTTTGTTTATTTGTTTGTTTGTTATTATCTTTTTACTATTTTTTTTTTTTGTGAAGCACCTGAGCCAACAGGTTATTCTTTATTTTGTTATGAATGTGATATATTAAATGGTGAGATGGGTCTGCCTGTCTGCATCTCCCAGTGTTTCTCTATTCCTTGTGTCTCTGCTCCTGTGCACACCTGACCTGAATCCTAATCACTCCAGGTGTTAACCCACTTGTCTCATTAGTGTCTGTATTTAGTCTGTGTGTTTTCACTCCTCTGGTATCTGAGCATTGTCCCTTCCACAGTCTCATGGTCTGTATCTGCTCTCTCTTTTCTCCAACAAGGAAGTTTCTGGCTGTCCTGTCCGCTCTCTTTTTGTTTTGCAAAATAAATGTTAATTTTACTTACATTATCTTGGAGTTCCTTGTGATCAGCCTGCATGTGGATTCAACATAAATATCAGATCATGTCAAAATGCCTGGATCAAAAACTGATTTCAGCAGGTTGCCGGCTTGTTGCTTGTTCAGCTTACAAGTTTATTCTACAATAAACCATGATTTTTTGCTGTTGTCACAGATTTCAAGATCTATTTTATTTACCGTAATCAGTTTGAATATGCACTGTCTGCTGAGCGCACCAGCTGAGCTTGGTGAAGCTGGCACCCTGCACCCACGTCAAAAATTCCAGTAAATAAAATGAGTGGTTAGTGCTATGTTTGTGCTGGTTTGTGCTGTTAAAATGTTTGATTGCTGCTTTGGATTCTGAAGCACAGCTGAAGGTGGATAAAGACGCTTCATCCCTGCGGGACATGCAGCGTCTCTCCTGCAGGAGCGTGTTCGTGAGCTGCTGGTGCGCCTGCTACATCCACTCCACAGACATGGACAATGTCTCCTCTCTTTGTATTTTTAATAAATAATGAAAATAAAAATGTGCAATGACTTTGGAATTTTACGGGCGGAGATATGAGCTGACGGATTTTATTGAAGAGTTGCGGAATGCACACAGTGAAAATGAGGGAGTTCCCGGATCTTTTTCTGGCAGGATCTGGCTCAAATTAAGCATTGCTAATGGTTGAAAATTAAATAGGTGACAAACAGGTAAAATACTTTGACTGACTGACTGACGTCAGTCCATTCTATGGGCGCTATCATCTGTTATCATCCTCATTCAATGCGGTCAAAAGGCCCATCTTCTACCTCTTACGAGGTTTAAAGGTACGTTATCACCCTTACAATGAATGACAACATGCTCCGTCTTTAGCTACGTGGTTAGGTTTCGATTTCATTTTTTAAAACTTTCTTGGTTAGGTTTAGGGTCTTGGTTAGGTTTAGGCTCTTGGTTAGGTTTAGGCTCTTGGGGAGAGCTGAGGTTAGGTTTAGGGTTGGTCATCTGGGTCAGGCTTAAGGTTAGGTTTAGGCACAAGGGAGAGCTGATGTTAGGTTTAGGGTCTTGGTTAGGTTTAGGCTCTTGGTTAGGTTTAGGCACAAGGAAGAGCTGAGGTTAGGTTTAGGGTTGGTCATCTGGGTCAGGCTTAAGGTTAGGTTTAGGGAAACGGTTACATAAGCTGAAAAACACAAAAACACAACACTTCCTGGTTCGCAGAAACACGCTGCCTCCTCACAGGGATTATATCGCTGATAACGTTCTTTTAAACATGTTAAGAGGTACGTTGGACATTTTCTCCGATAGACTATGGGGATGATAACAGTTGATAGCGCCCATTGTATGGACTGACAACATCCGAATCCGCTCCTGACGTTTCTGTTCCTGTGTAAAGCATTTTACTGCGGGCTAGTTAAACTTTTGTTTTTTTAACTTTTTTTTTCTTCCTTGTGTGTCTGTAAAAATTTACGGAGTATTGCTTGCTAAGTGCTGATAAGTCGTTCTGTCAGAAGGGAGAAGAAAAGAGAAAGAGGGAGTAAAAAAGTGGAAAAAGTGAGTGAAAAGGTACATGCACAAAAAGGTCACGTTTAGCTGCAAGTGAGCAGATCTTAAAACAAATCATAAACTTTAAATGAAAAGGTAAAATGGTCTGTATTAAAATCAAATAATACAAATACTGTAAATAATTTTTTTATTTATTTTCATCATTTCATTTTATGCTCCTATAGAGTTTAAAATGTCAGCAACTCCAGTAGCAATTCTTTCGATAAAAAAAATCCAGATCTAATGAAAGTAATTAAAAAGATCATAAGTTTAGCATATATAACACCACTATTTTACATTATAACTTTTATTACAGTACAGTATTGTGCACAATATAAAATCATGTATAAGGTTCATTTAATCTCATGCATGTATTTATGTATCAATAAGCATTTCAAAAAAATTGATGGCATTAGTTAATTTTGAAGAATTTCCTCAAACAGGGAGGATTGAAGTAGTGAACTTGTTTTTCAAAAGGCCATGTGTGGGTGCATAGTGTTGCAAAATGTTTATCTTCCAGAAAAAAGTAATGGTCTGGACGTAGAACCAAACTGTTTCTCAACAGATCTTGTTTTTCAAACAGGCTCTGAGAGTTTGCAGTTGTGTCCGAATCAAGCTGACCTGATAGGAATCTGTTTTTCTGTTTTTCTCAATGTTTCTCAAAAGGAAAACTACTGATAAGCCAATAACACCTGAATGTGGAGTGTTTATATAATTCTATGACATCAGTGGAGGGTATAAGAGTGAAGAAGAGCTGTGTTGAGATTTGTTTCCCTTTTTCATCAGCTGTTCGACTAACAAGTTTGTTCTACAATAAACCCTAATTTTTTTTGCTGTCATCACACGTTTCAAGATCTGTTTTGTTTAATAAGTTTGAAGTTTAAATGTCGACTTGAACCACTACAGTTTCTTTCTATCTAGTCAAGATACTCAAAGTGCTTTACAATACAATCTGTTTCCTCATTTACCCATCCACGCAGCACTCTAGATCTCTACAAAGCTAATCTGAATCTAGAGACTAATCAGTGCTTTAGATCTCATTCATAAACTGATGGGACACACATCGGAGACAATGAGGAGTTCAGTGTCTTGTTTTTTGTAGGTAGTTATGTGAAAGTCCAACTAGTACCCACATCAACCAGAAACAGTGACGCTTGAAAGTTTGTGAATCTTTTAGTTTTCTATATTTCTGCATAAATATGACCTAAAACATCATCAGATTTTACACAAGTCCTAAGAGCAGTGAAGGGAATAAAAGCCCTGTGCACGTGGCTTTACTAAGATAAGGGAAGAATGTACACTCACTGATGGTTTTATGCTTGATCAACATTTTTGCTTACATACCTCAATAAGGGTAACAAAGGCACTCATGATTTTATGCTTGGTCAACATCTTACTCAGAACCACTCAAAATTAGTTTGAAGCTAGTCCAATTGACACGGGCATATCAGAGGGTCCGATACTAAAGGCAGAATGGAGCAGTAAAGGTAGAAACTAGTTTGACCAATACAAGAACCCCTCCCTTACTGTTAATATTTTGAACTAGTAGAATAAGATACACCCTAGAAAGAGGTAGGACTAGGAAAGCTTTATAATCCACTGCACACGCTCTCAGTTTCAGACAATCTTGGTTTTTTTGGCTCACCAGAATCAAAGTGACATACTTGTTGTCTCCCAAATGCATTTGGTATTGATAATGTACATGTACTCTTTTAATGGTGTGAAAATAAATGTGTTAAATTGATGGTGAAGTCTCCTGAACGTAACTCCTCGATCAACAACTCGGTGGGGTGAAGGTTACCCCAACAATTGGCAAGGTAAACCTAACAAAGTGGCCAGTGAGGGTTGGTCCATATCGTACTTACTCTTTCGCCAGTAACTGCTTAACTGTGAGGTAGGCCCAAACCCTCTGAAGGAGACCTTCAGTCACTGTTTCAGCAGAGGGATCCACAGGGGTGCTGATGTCAGCAAATTTCATTTTTCTACTATTCTGTTATAATGTAAAGAACAGTGTAATGTCAGTATACAAGGAGTTTTACTAATGTAAAAAAATATTTTGTGATTTCAGGAACGATTCTTACTGAAATGGCCACAACTTGTGGACTGAAGGTTTCAATGTCATTGTTGATGATCTCACCGGCCACCACAATCTCAGAGCCATTATAATACTGACTGAAATTAGTTTGGGTCAGGTTGGTTCCTCCAATATAGATCATTGTCACATCTGTCAATAGAGGAGTGGCAACTTCTTCATAGAAACCCTGTTAACATACAGTGATGACACATTATGGATGGTTTAAACTCTTCATGCTCAAACAGGTTTTTGTGTGGGTGGATGCAGCAAAACAATAAGTAAAAAAGCACAAATGATGTGTAGGAAAATACCGTCAGCTGTAAATCAGCATCAGAGTCTTCATAAATCCGTCTCGCCACACCATTGTTCTCCAGTGACATTTTCTCAAGGAACTCAAACTTGACATCAAACCCAAAACCAAGACAGTAGAGTGGGAACTTTCCTGCAATGGCCCGTCTTACATTTGACTGTATGACCTCAAGATTTGTCTCCCCTGCAAAGACAAGAAAGAGGCATGTCTTATGGGATGTCTTTTTTGGATTGTTTAACACTAGGAATACCAGAATATTCAGATGAGTACTACACTTACCAGAGACTATAAAATGACAGATTGAGGGATTTGCATTCAATTAGGTTTGTGTGACCCCCTGGGGCTGAAGTCTTTTGTGTGCTCAAAACATCCCCCCAGTAGCCAAAACAAAACATCTCCCCCATATTCCAACAACAACATTCCTTCTGCAGGTTCAAAGTGCAGCTTTTTACAACACAGACCAAACTTTTGGAGATGTTGATGACTCTTTGCAAATGTCAACGCTAGAAACTTCAGTTTATTTTATAGATATACGTTTTATACTTTTTATACTACTAGATGGAAAATATGGTAACAACTTTAAATGAAATATATAGGTGAACAGATTTGCTCACCATTTGGCAAGAAACTGGACAGTTTGGGTTTTCTGTCACCCTTAATTAATGCATAATAAACTATTATTAATGATTAATGAAGTGTTTATAGAGGAATTAATAATGCATCTATAAACTATTTATTATCCATCTATAAGGGAAGCCCATTTTGTCTTTCAGAAGAGACGAGTTACCTGGAGTTTTTTTAAATGTGACGGATGAGGACAGGTCGTCACGTTTGTTCAGGGGCTCTGCGTTGACGACTGGGTTCAGCAAACATTTACATGATAAAACTAGAGGCTCAGTAATCTTCTGGTTGAGCAGAGAGCAGTTGGGAGAACAGTTCAAGGAGGAACAGTCAAAAGTAGACGCTGACGGTTCAGGTGATTTCAGAACAGGCTTGTCTGCATCACCATCTGCTTCTGTTTCGACGCGCTCCTTGATGTGAGCCTCAGAGCCATCACTCTCAAGATTACTCTCTGAATCTGTGGGGATTAGAGAGACACTTGTTTTTTTTACAAGATTTATTTATCACAACTGTTATCAACAACAACGTGTTGAACATCATCAGAAAATCAGAAAACAGTGTCAACCTGAAAGGCTACTGTCAGAGTCTTCATCCTCGCTTTCATCTTCACCGTCCTCAAAAGACTCGTCTGAGTCTTTGCTGCTGGAGAATTCAGACTCGTCATTTCTGGTCGAGTCTACATGCGGACTGTGTGAGTTGGGTTTAGTCAGGCCCCGTCTTTCATGCAGAACCATGGCGGCCTTCCCTGATACAGGAACAAATCCTGATGAAGCAGAGCATTTAAGTGAGGAAGAAGAGCAGTTTGACGTCTTCTTGTTCCCAGTGCTCAAGTTGATGGGCGTGAGGTCGGAGGCTCTGGCAGATTCAAAGAGTGACTTGCTGTTGGGAGAGCTTCTCTGGCTGCTGCGTTGAGTGACGAGAGCCAAAGGTGCATCTTGAACCGCACTGCGGCTCGCTCCATTCAGGTTCAGGAACAGGTTTGTGTCACTGCCAATGGGAAGAGGAGAAAAGGCAAATGGAGTACTTTAACAAAAAGTGATAAGGAGGTGTGGAACTATTACTAGAAAGATGGTTTGTGACTCTTTATCACCTTTGGTTATTTTGTTGTACAGAAGACGCCTGTTTCACAGAATCCTTCAACAGGAGGGAGTTCATAAAAAAATAGAAATAATTACAGAAACTGTCACTCACATTACATTACTGTGGGTGGAACTGAAGACAAGTGAAGTGTAATAAGTGAAAAGAGACAACGAAGAGCAACAATACAAAAAAAAATAGCTGCTGCAGAATTTTTTTGGGCTTAGTGCCACCATAAGACATGAGCTGTCATCTTGTTTTTGTTGCTACAGTCAAACTTCAGCAAACAAAAGCTGGCATTTACTCAACAACCATCACATGAATTAAAACCCTCTTGCTTCTGATTGCTCCATTCTCCCTCTGGCTTAGAATGGTGACAATAACGGAGTCCTGTTAAAGAGAAAATGCATCTCGCTCTTGATAAACATCCCAGAGCACAACAAATCTAATTGCCTGTCAGTTTTCTGAAGCCTGTTCTGTAGAAACTTAACACATTGTCCCTTTCAGCCACGCAGTGTCCAGATGCACATGCAGAAAAATAAAAACCTTGATACGATTGTCTGACA
>JBBPBX010070109.1:0-18680 GCA_038048925.1 Garcialebias charrua
ATGAACTGATTGAGAATGAGCGGATTTGATACCTGGACTATTGAGAATTAACTTTCTTGTCTTGAACCACTTTGGACATGTCTGCCTGCCTGGGAGGAGTCGACGAGGGACACGCCCCCAGAAACCATCTTGGCTACAGCAAACTGGTTGGTCCACATAAGTTGCTTACTTGGTGGGTTAACTTCAGTGTGCTTTGGACTACTCTGACTGAGGAAGCCCTCTGGAGTGAGGGTGAAACGTTTCTGCTAAAAAGAAACTGTCCAGATGAACTGATTGAGAATGAGCGGATTTGATACCTGGACTATTGAGAATTAACTTTCTTAAACAAAAGTACAGTTTTCACTCCAGATAACTGAATTTTTTTTTCCTCTCTTCCTTCTCTCTGACACATCATCTCCCAGTTATCCTGTGTACATTTAAACTTTCCTGTTTATTTTCAAATAGTGAAAAGTTTAGAGTAACGAATACAGAGCATCTTTTATTTTTATTTTCACTGAAAATCCAGATAAAAGATGGCAGGCGCAGAGGGTGAGACCCCTAACACCACTGATACGGGGCAGCTTGTGCCAACTGAAGGCCACGACCCGACCAAAGAAGATTGGATCGAACGTGCCTTATTTTCACTCACAGGGTCCATCACAAACTATCATGAAGAGACACAGTTGATGGAGGAAGCAGATGTGGACAGAGCATTAAAAACTGTAACAGCTGGAACCACAACGGCTGAAAAGAAAGCAGACAAAGATAAACGTTTGGCTAAATTAAGCCTTCTGTTAAAGGCCAAGCTAGACTTTGAAACTGCTGTACGCCGGGCTGTCTCTACATCATGTTTAACAGCACAAAGGGAGGTTGCCACTTTACAGCAGGAGGTAAAGAGTTTAACACAGTCGAGTATTGGCAGCGCTGAACAAACGCGTAGTCTCTACGAAGAATGCAGAGTGTTAAAAAGGGATTTTGACCAATCACAAGTTGATTTGGAAAAATGTGTGGTGGAGAAGGATAAGTATTACCATCAATACAAGTCGATTCAGGCGGATTGTGGGGAGGCACGAGACGCGCTGGAAAAATGCACGGACACCCTGGAATCATTATCACTACGGTACACAAGGCTGCAAGAAGATTATAGAAAATCACAAGAACAGCACATGATGTTACAACGTGAAAATGATGGGTTAAAAGTCCAACTGAATAGTTGTAAAATAGAGCGTGCATCAGCAATGAACAAACTCTTTGAAGAAGAGAGAAAATGTTTGGGTCTCATGAGTAAACACCTTGAGAACTCACCGCCTCCGCTGCCTCCTCCCATACCTGATGACCTACTCCCTCCTCCACCGCCCCCGCCCATGCCAGATGCACTACTCCCTCCAACACCACCGCGCCGTCCCTTAGGGCCTCTAAAACCGACAATCCCACCGGATGCACCGGTGGGTGGATCTGATAATAACCCACAAATACCTCTATCAATGGCTGAACTACGGAATATGGCGAAAAGCATTCAAACCTTCGCCCCTGGCCCAATGGGCTCACACGAAACCAAGATCTATCTCGAGGACCTTGATTTCCAGCTTCAACGCTTCCCAGAAGCTACAGATGATGATAGAATCTGTCTGTTAAGGTTAACATCGGACAGGACGGTGCATGCTTTTATGAAGCGTCAACGAGAAGCAGTGATGAAAGACTACAGTCTTCTCTGTGCTGCGCTGATAAAGGAGTTTTCTCCTTGCACGGGGCCCGATGGCATCATAACAGCAGCTAACATCAAGCAAGGTAGGAATGAACACCCAAGGTCATATTATGACCGAATATTCCGTGCCTATTTCGGGGACAGATGCGAACCTGAAATGGAGGAGGAGGTAGGGTTTAAGTATATTTTCAGCCAAAACCTCTGCCCTGACATAAGAGAGAAAGTACATGTCAGCGCAAACTATAAACGGAGGTCCATCGAAGACATAAGAGAGTGCGCGATAGATGTTTTTACAGGTCGCACACCAAACAAAACACCCTTTGAAGTGTGTCCTGGTGAAAAGGTCAAATACCAAACGCTAGACCTTGAAGGAGCAAGAGCGCCAGCTCACTCTTTTAAGGAAGCCGAGAATAAGCAAAATTTCCAACCTGACAGACCGCAAAATGAAGGTGTCCGCTGGAACAAAGACCAAAAGGGGTCCAGAGACCCTAAGTGGTACAGGCCGCATCAAGAGGAAGAGCCCCATCAAAAAAGGAGGGCTTTCCAAAAGAAAAAGAAATATGGGTCCCAAGGTGACTCATATGGAAGAGGGCGGTCCCAGAGGGGACCCCCGAGCAATGCGCCAGATCCTGCACCTCAAACTGAACAGTCTGGGGCGAGGAAAAACCCACAGAAGTTCCAGAAAAAAGGCCCTAAACCTCTGTCTTCAGAAGAGATGGAGAACATACGTCGGTTGTTAGAAAGTTTGAAAAAAACAAACAAGGAAAACAAACCTGGAGTGATGTGTAGCACTATCATTGATAGTGACTCAGAACACACAAATAACAGCAATGCCACGATTGCTGACAGTCACCAAGATACTGATGGTCAGGATGCTGACAATCAGGGTATAGACAGTCAACAAGATGTTGACTGTAACCATGACATCATTGTTACAGAGTCCGAGAGCCCCTCATCAGAAAAAGGGGGGGAAAGCGCACTCACCAAAGACAATGACTCGTCACAGACCGATCACTCAGACCCATGTGTGACTGCACTACCAGTACAGGTGAATGAAATTCACACAGACAATGGTAGACGTAACAAACGTCGAAAAAAACCTGATAGGTTCCTGTGTAACATTATCAGGAAGGGGCCCGCTAAGAAGGCTTACCTGTCAATCACTTTAGAAGGGGTCCTCACAGAAGAGGCCCTCCTGGATGGTGGGGCTGACATAACCATTATGTCTCCCACACTGTTGAAGGAGCTAAGGATAGCCGCTAGCGGGGTTGACAGGGAAATACCCCTCAAAGAATGTGCTGTAGTACTGCAGGGACTCTCAGAGACGAGAACAACCCTTACAGCTATAGCCATGGTTCATATGCAGATTGGTGAAATGACGCTATACCACCCGGTACACGTGTCCACCGTTGACTCATTCCCATTTTTGGTTGGCCAAGACTTTATAAACCGCTTCGACGCGATTATAGATTATGGTGATCAAACAATGTGGACCAGAGTGAGCCAACCACTGCCAATCGATATGCCTACACAAGGTGACACTGACTGTCTAACAGCAGGTACCGCGGAAGGCACAAAGGGGTCCTCCAACGAGAGCACAATCCCGGTAAGTGAACCTTCAGCAACAGGTGAGGCAGAAAAGGCCCAACAAGAGAGCCTCCTCTGCGAGCTGGAACAGTCAGCACCCACTGAACACTACCTACCACGGGTAGTCAAAGGTGTTGAGATCCAAGGATCCCACACCGATGATGCTGTTTTGTCTCCTTGGACGGAGAAATCAGCGATCAGCCAAGCTTTCTATGGAACCTTGGTTAAAAAACAGTTGGGTCTAGAAATGAACAAAAAGGCTTTCCGCTTTTCGTTGGACCCCAACGATAAACAGGTAATGACCGCAAAAGGGATCATTGACCTGAAACTGATCTGGAACCAACGAGAACTGGATCACCCGTTCCTCGTGGTCCCGAACTTACCACATGCAACCTACATAGGCTCCGACATTTTGGTAAGATTAGGTGTCCGAGTGGACATCAACAACAATGTACTGTGGTCACTGGATACAGCCACGAAGGACTCTCCTGTGCTGACCACAGAGAACCTTAAAGCTGGACAGACCATTCCAGAGGTCTGTCAGATTGCTAACAGCCATAACACTGCGGTACCACCACAGGTTATGAACAAGCCAGTGATGTGTCACATCATGAAAGGACAAGCTATTAGCACAAAACAGGCATACTTTCAACCATCTCCTATGTTTTTCAACTTAGGACTGTCCATGGAGGCCACATGCCAAGTGACCCTCGACTGCAGAACCACGACTGTTGCTGTGTGCAACACAAGCACAGAAGAGGTACTGATCCCAAAAAACACACAGCTAGGATGGTTGATCTCTACTGATTTTCATGATTTTGAGCTAAGCATTCCATTTCTGGGAGGACTCCCAGAAAACTTGATCCCAAATCAACACACGGGGCAAGTCTTGTTCACGAAACCAACACAGGCCATAGCTCTCTTCTCCCCCAATGATTCCGACCATGACACAGTCAACCGGTTCGGTTTCAACAAAGGAGTCAGTCTATGCCCCCAAACTTACAGTGCACTACCTGTTGACAGGTTTTACGACACTGAAGGGGACTCACTGGAGCTCCCCAAAGAACAAGAACCCCTCTCAGTTGCTTCACAGATTGACCAGGTGGTCGCCCAAGCCGACGCCCTGAAAACTGATGAAGAAAGGGACAAACTTCGCAAAGTTCTTCTAAAATATGAGAAATCATTCTCAACTGACTCGATGGATTGTGGGTTGACCACGCTCCACACAGTGAGCATCCCAACCCCGCCTAATGCTCCCCCTGCATTTGTCAGACAGTACAAGATTCCTCTGGCAGCACATCAACCTGTCAGAGAAATCATTAATGACCTGTTAGAAAAAGGTATCATCCGATACTGTAACAGCACTTACTCTGCGCCTTTATGGCCGGTGTTAAAACCTAATGGTAAGTGGAGACTCACTATAGACTACAGAAAGCTAAACAAACAAGTTCCCTTATCCAGATGGCCTATGACGCAACTCCAACAGGAACTGCCCAAGGTCACCAATGGTAAGTACTTCTCGACTCTCGACGTCGCCTCTGGTTTTTGGACCATCCCTGTGCGCGCCGAGGACCAGTACAAACTAGCTTTCACTTTTGGTGGCCGTCAGTACACCTTTAACAGGTGTCCCTTTGGCTACGCTAACTCACCTGCAGAGTTCAACATCTTCTTGAACAAAGCATGTCCAGACGCCCACGAGCGTGGAACACTGATCTACGTGGACGATGTCCTTTTGAGGCAGCCAACACTGGACTCACATTTGGCTGAGATCGACCACGTTCTGAATCAGCTGACAACTGCTGGTGCTAAGATATCACTGTCAAAATGCCAATGGTGCAGAACCAAAGTGGACTACGTTGGCCTACTTGTAGGTCCTGACGGAGTACAACCACAGCTGACTCGCACCCAAGGCCTCGACAATCTCAAAGTCCCCACCAATCTCAAAGAACTACAAAGTTTTCTGGGCGTGTGTAACTACTCGAACCAATTCATCGAGAACTATGCGGACCTTGCGAAACCACTGACTGAACTCCTTAAAAAAGACGTACCATTTGTTTGGACTGACAAACAGCAACAGGCAATGGACGCTCTTATAAACAGGATCAAGTCAGCCCCTTGTTTAGTCTACCCAGACTACAACAAAGAGTTTTACTTGGAAGTGGGCTTCTCAGCTCATTGCATAAGTGCGGGTCTGTACCAGATACACGACAGAGACAAACGTGTGGTAGCCTACGCCAGCAAAACGATGGCAGGCCCCGAGTTGAGATTCTCAGACTGTGAGAAAGCTTTACTGACCACAGTGTGGGCAGTTAAACATTTCTCCAGCTACATTGGTGGACAGAAAATCATTGTGGAAACACAACACCAGCCAGTGACCTTTCTTAACAGTGAACGCATCAGAGATGGTGTGGTGACAAACTCACGTGTTGCAACGTGGCTCATGGCGCTTCAAAGTTTTAACCTAGACATACGTTATGGTCAAAACAAGAAGTCTCATCTGGGGACGGACTTGGCAATCTGCCAGAAGTGTACACAAGATGTACCAGCCACCCAGCCGCCGGTTGAGGTAAAAACCCCAGTAACTGAAGACCCGAATCACCACTTCTTTGATGACAATATCTGCAAAGATATGACAACATTGTACGTGGATGGATCTTCATTCCTCCGCGACAAGATCTGCAGAGCAGGTGTTGGAGGGGTCCTCCTCCAAGACCAAGAGCAGATAACTTTCAGCTACAAATTAGGATCTCAGACTTCTCAGTACGCTGAGATTGCAGGAATCCTAATAGCTCTCCAGATGGTAGTAGAACGCTCCATCAAGACGCTAGTCATCTGCACTGACTCTAACTATGCTCGTTTGAGTTTCGCTTGTCACCTCGCTGTGTGGAAACAGAACGGTTTCCTAACAAGCGACAGAAAAGTGGTCAAACACAAAGAGCTTTTCATAGCGTGTGATCACTTGGTGACATCACACGACTTACAGATCTACTGGAAGAAAGTTCCAGGGCATTCTAGAGTCCCAGGCGATGACAAGCACTACAATGACATTGCAGACTCCTTAGCCAAAGAAGGAGCCGACGAAGGTCCTCTATGGTCCTTCGACCCCTCCTGGTTAATCGAGACTCTGCCAACACAACCTTCAGTCAGAGTTATGGCAGTCACACGTGCACAGGCCGCAACCAGACCTGCTGACAACGCAGTCTCTGTACGACCCGCACTGACTGACCCAGACATCATCCAACTACAAAAGTCGGATCCTGCTATCAACTCCATGATACTGTACCTGACTGATCCGAACAAAAATAGTCCGTCTAAAGACGACCTGGATTCCGATCCAGACCTTAAGGTCCTCTATCAGCTGCGCAAACAGCTAAAACTAATCAAGGGCATCTTAACTTTCGCTCATGGACCAACGTCCTCACCTGTGTTCGTGGTTCCCCATGACCAAAGGGGGGTGATGTTAGTTCATGCCCATGATCTCCCGTCCGCAGGACACAAAGGAGATAAAGCCACGCTGACGGCATTAAAACAAATTGCCTATTGGCCTGGAATGAAGAAGGATGTCAAGGACTACATTGAAGGGTGCGTGGTCTGTGGCCAGTTTCAGCCAACCAGACCACTTCACAGAGCACCACTGCAAAGCAGAGGCATTGCATTCCCATGGTCTGACCTCCAGATCGACTGGGTTGGACCACTCACTAAGAGCTCTAGAGGAAATAAATATTTTCTCACGGTAACCTGTGCATTCACCAAATGGGTAGAATGCCTACCAGCTCCTAACGACACAGCACAAACCACTGCTATGTTGTTAATGAATCATATATTCTCAAGGTTTGGACTTCCCCTTCGGGTGAACTCAGACCAAGGTACACACTTCACAGGTGAAGTGATGAAAGAACTGTGGAAGACGCTAGGCGTCAAGGCCAACTTTCATGTCGGCTACCACCCACAGGCTTCAGGCCAAGTAGAAAGAGCAAACAGAACTGTGGTGAGTATTTTGAAGAAATACGTGGCTGCAAACCACAAGGACTGGGACGTGAAACTCCCTCTGGTCCTCATGGCCATAAGAGCCACTCCACACACATCAACTGGCATCTCTCCCTTCGAGATGATGACCGGTCGACAAATGACTCTCCCTCTACACCTGTTGTACCAACCAGGCGACGCCGCCATGGCGACAGCCTACACTACACAACAATACATGAAAGATTTGAATGTACACCTCAGAAACACTTTTGCTTTCGCCCAGAAAAACCTGGAAAAATCCGCTGAAGGACGCAAGGCGTACTACGACCAGAAGGCCTCTCACAATGAACTCCAAGTGGGAGACAGAGTCTGGTACTATACGTTCGCCCCAGCAACCGGGAAAGGAGGGTCCGAGACCGGAACTCTCGCCCGCAAACTAATGCCCAGGTGGACTGGACCTCATCTGATAACAGACAAAGTGTCCTCAGTCGTCTACGAAATCAAAATCAGCAAAGGCAGCAAAGAGCCAATTGCTAAATGGGTACATCGAAATCAGATCAAACCTTACAAGGCGTTCAATGACTCCACAAAAGACAAAGATCTCACAAACTCACCGACTTCATGGGAAAATAAGGTCGTCCAAACACAAGATAGTAAATAAACTGATCAGGTTTAAACTACCGTATTTTCCACCCTATAAGTCGCATTGTCCAATTTGAACTTAGAAACGCTAAGCCTAAAACCCACAAAAAAAAACTAACCTTAACAACCGTTTAAATCCACGAGATTTAATTTGACCTCAGTCATAAAGTTGAGACCTGTTTTTCTTGTGTGTTGCACTTTGGAATCTGACGACAAGAGTGTGTCGAAGCAGTGAAACGTTGTTTCCGTGTTGTTTAGTCATTACTGTTGTCATTAGTTGAGATTTTGTTTGGTTCTGAACACTCCCAGCCAAAAAGGTTTTGTATTAACATTGGTTAATGAATGATATGGATTTAACTATGCCAACATGCAGTTCGTTTTGTTAAATCTCAATCGTCGAAGAGTCAATGTAGTTTAAAGCTACTCAAGGTACCATAAACTACATTGACCTCACAATTTCTAAATTGAACCGATTCGATCGTTTCTATTCTAGATTGTCTATTCATTTTGATGAGTCTCGCCATAGACTTCAAAATTTATTAGGAATACCAAATCCTACGTCGTTCGTCTAAAAGACAACAGACATTTAGATCAAACTATATTTCATTTTTATTTTAGTTTAACCTAAACTAAGTAATGAATGGAGGAATAGTTTGGAATTAGAGGCCTTCGTTACAGAAGCCCTCCAAAATTTTATAGGTACAGATCCCTATATCTAATTTTACAGAATTGATCCACCCCTTAATTGGTAATTGTAGCTGATCTAAACCATGATAGCTTACATACCAGGTGCATATAGGTAAGGCTTAATGTAAAATCCCAATCATAAGCCCACCTTAAAAACCACATAAATGCATGACACATAGAACCAGAGTGGCACGGACTGGAAACCAACCAGCCTCCAACCATCGATGTGGGGACCTGCAGCTCCAACGCTTGGTCTTCAACCTTCATCCAAGGGCCGCCTCCTCTGCGTCAATCGAGGGATCCCCTCTACATGCTGATTATGAAAACAATTGTTGCTGATCAATCAACAAAACTAATCGTTGTGGATTTACTGCTGTGGAATTACCGCTGTGGATTATAAGACTTTGCTTTCCAAGGGATCACAGACTTTGTTTTCCAAGAGTTAACAGACTTTGTTTTCCAAAGGATTAAAAGCTTTTCGCAATGGGATTACCTACGAACAGTATGGAATTTCCAAAAACTTTATGGGATTATAATTTTTGATTTTTTTTTTTCCACTTGCTGGATTACTTCAAGATCAAAGACAGTTCAAGGTTTCCTTTCGTGTTGGACCCCATCCCCAAGGACTGGCGATGGCTTCCAAAAGGGGGGAGATGTAGTGGACCTACCCAGGGTCAAATTAAGGTTTTTGAACTGTCCAGTGATGACCTTTACTGACCTCTCAGTAAAGCAAGACATTTACTACAAAATTATTCATTTAGCTATAATCTGATAACATAGTCACCAATAAGAGACTATTTCTATCTTTGATTTTAGGCTGATGTGATCAAAAGAATAACTTTTGTCATTTTCATGATGTGTGCTTTTAAGCTGTGTTATTCTGTGAGAGTTAAACTGTGTTTCACTGCTGTGTCAAAGGTGCAATCTCGGGTCACAGAGACTTCTTTTAATTTTGTTAATTCAAATGTTATCAAATGAATAATTTTATTTGTAAGAGCATCAGTACATTTTAATGTCAGATAAATCAAATACTCTGCTTAATTCAAAATGTTGTACATGGAGGATTTCTCCTCTCCTCTCGAACTTGCATGTGAAGATAAAAGGAACACTTTATCTCATTCATTTTAGCTTGAGCTCAGGACAATCTAGACACCCAAAGACTTTTGTTTTTGTCCTATTTAATAATCAAGCTATTATCATTAATAGGTCCCATATGTGATGCTTAATGACGTTGTTTTAATCAAACCAACAGTATTTTGTTAAAGTGTTAAAGCAAAGGAATCAGTTTTATGATAAAATGCTGACATCTGAAACTAACACTTTATCTTTCTGACAAACTAATCTTTTGACCCCCTTTCAACATGTTGATGTCATCCTCACATCAACTTATGATGCCATTCGGCCAATCAGAAAGAACACATTTTCTGGGTCACGTCTCAGTTAAAACCTTCACATCTTACTTTCTCTGGAAGTCTGCTGGAGTAAGCCTCAAACTATGGTCTTCTCCAAAGAACTGATGATCGTCTAGTCACACGCTAAGGACACGTCATTCAGTTAAAAGATTTATAACATGCCTGTTATAAATCTATTTCAAGCCGTGAAAAGCTCTCTTTTATTGACATTCCTTTAAGGAACGTCTTATCTTGGAAACACCACCAGGAGCTGCCGTTACTTTCGGTTCGAGTCAAGGCGCACGTCTGGAGACGCTGAGAATGGTAAACGAACTGACCAAACTGGACCGAGGGAGACTGACCATCTTCACGAGGTAACAAGTCGTCAAATGCTTTGCCAAGGGTACCAACGTGTAGCTTTAATCGGCCGGAGAACTGCCATGTTTCTGGTTAAAACACATCAAGATAACTCCCTGACTCTTAACTTTTCTTCCTCCATAAATTTCTCCTCCTAAATCTTTCCCTCTCTATCTAAGCTGGAAACTATTTTAAGCTGAAATGCCCACAGACTAAATATGTTAACATCCAATATTTATGTCTGTTGTGTTGAATTTAAGTTTGCTGACGTATTAATTTGAAAGAAAGTGAAATCATGTCAATCAAGTGTAATGGTGTTAATTTAGTTGATTTATTTTAAATAAATGATAGTGTCTCTTTGACATATCAAACTAAGTTAACGTCTTTGTCACTTAATGGCTCTGTTTATTTATCCATCATAAAGATCACAGAAATATTGGGTAAACTGAAAAAGAACAGAATCCGTGAATTTACTATTCAATCTGAATAAGTAGATTAATTAAGGATAAAGAGGTCAGTATTAATATTGACCTCCTCATAATTCTTACAGAGGGGTTGATGAAGAGGAGGACAGATCGCCTATCATGACAGAAAAGGTTCTCCCAGTCAGGTAAGATTTGAGCCAGTGTAGTAGCAGGTCTTTCGACTTGGGACCCGAAGGACGCGGGTTCGCGCCCCGGCCACTACACACCTTGGAGTGTCTATGAGTGTACACCTAATTCTCCAGCTCCCCGGGCGCTTTCTGGCTGCTCATTGCAGCACCTGGTGGTGGTTGGGTTAAATGCAGAGACGAATTTCGTCTGTGTATGGGAAACATACACAGATGACAGACAAACACATTATTATTATTTGAACCACTCAAGCACAGCTTCCTGGATGTCAACCAGCTGAGACAAGCGGTTGATTAGTACCTGATGGTCAACGGTGTCAAAAGCTGCTGAGAGGTCTAACATCACCAGCAGAACAGGGTTTTTTGCATCCAGGGACAGAAGAATGTCATTCTGCACTTTGAGCAGTGCAGATTCAGTACTGTGACGAGCTCGAAAACCTGACTGAAATTTTTCAAACAGGTTGTTGTGCTCAAGAAAAGATTGAAGTTGAGTAAAAACAATCTTTTCCAGGACCTTTGATAGAAATGACAGATGGGAAACTGGTCTGAAATTAGAGAGAGCTGTAGGATCTAGGCCTGGTTTTTTGAGAAGAGGCCTGACCACAGCGTGTTTGAAAGCAGATGGCACATAACCTGAAATTAGACAGCTGTTAATAAATGACAAAACACAAGGACCAATTACATCAAAGGACTGTTTGAATATTTTTGATGGAATGATGTCCAGAGAACAGTTTGTTGGTTTCATCTGCTGAACCACCTTGGTGAGGTTAGGCAGTGAGACCAGGTCAAATTGGTCAAAAACAGCTGTGGTTATTGCAGACGCACATGATTGGACAGTGTTTGATGGGCTGACAATGTTCTGCCTGATAGAGTCTATTTTGTTGACAAAATAGCTCTGAAAGTCGTCACAGGTAGACTGAGTGGCAGTTTTCAGAACATTGACAGATGGATTGATGACAGACTGGAGTGTGTTGAATAGTGTCCTCGGCCGGTTGGAGCTGGAGGAGATTAAATTGGAGAGGTACTGTGATTTGGCCTGCTTCACAGCATTTTGATAATCACAGAGACAGTCTCTCAGTATTCCCTGAGATACATGAAGCCGGTCCCGCTTCCATTTTCGCTCTGCTTTTCTGCAACGTTGTCGAAGAGCCCGCGTCGTTTCGTTGAGCCATGGTGAAGGTCTGTTTTTTGAAGATGCCTGTTTGAGAGGAGCGATGGAGTCCATGATCGTTGTGCAGGTGTGATGGAAGGAGGTGATGAAGTCCTCAGGATGTAGAGAAGGGTCCGGGCTGATAGCAAAGCATAAGTCAGTGCTCTTGAAGGCATCAGTGAACTGACTTTGGGAGGATGGGGTGATGGAGCGGCAGAGATGTGCTGGGAGAACAGCTTTCGATGCAAGAGGGGTGGAAAATTCAAATAATATGGGAAAGTGGTCCGAAATACAGGTGTCCAGGATCTCCACAGCAGATATGTGAAGGTCGTGGGAGATGATTAGGTCCAGTGTATGACCCTGGCTGTGGGTGGCCCCCGAGACAGACTGCGACAGGTTAAAAGAGTCCAGAAGGTCCTGAAACTCATATCCAAGTTGATTACTTGGGCAGCAGGTGTGTACGTTGAAATCTCCACAAAAGAGCAGCGAGTCAAATTTTGGCAGCAGGTCAGCCAGTAGTTCTGAAAACTCACTGAGAAATTCTTTATTGTATTGTGGAGGCCTATAAAAGAGGCCACACAGCAGAGGTTTAGGAGATTCCAGCACAAAAACCATTATTTCAAAGCTGTTATAGTTTTTCTGAGGCAACAAACGGCATTTGAACGCCTCATTGAAGACTGCAGCCAGGCCCCCCCCTCTTCCAGCCCCACGCGGTGCGCTCAGGTGGGACTAGCCATTTGGAAGGAGTTCAGAGAAGCAGCTGTTGTCTCCTGTTTTCTGCCAGGTTTCAGTAATCAGAAACAGATCCAGACGATAAGTTGAGATCAAATCACTTAATATAAAAGTTTTATTAGTGATCGATCTAGCGTTAAACAGTGTTGCGCGTACTGGAACACAGTCAGTTACGTTACTCTCAGCTCAAGCGAGCGTGCGGAGGTTCTGTTTAGCGCAGCCTCGCTTCTTTGCTTAAAATTGCTTAAACACCCTCACCCCAGACCATACAGCCAATCAAATTGCTTAAACTTGATTTTGCCCTTGACAGACCAGCAGGGTAGCAACAAGTGAAACGATGCATTTACTGGCAGTGGTAAATAACAGTTACTAACAAAAACGCTACATTTACTGGGTGTTTTAAGCCAATTGAAAATACTTGTACATACTATAATGTTAAGGACTTTTACAGTGTGTAAAACCTCCAATATGTGAGTGCAAAACATTAGCCAGATTAAGTAAAAGGCGATTATTACTGTTTAAAGTAAAAAGGCCTACAATGCATTGCATGTAAGAACATGTTTAAGGTGTGTAGGAAAAAAGAGTTATACTGTATATATATAACCCAAGGGGTTACATCCTCCCCCTTCTAAAAGTCCAGATGCCCTCATCGGACTATCTACGCAGAACAATTCAATTTACCCTTGTTGGCTAAATTACTTGTCATAAAAAACCCAAGCTAAACTAGAGGAGGCACACACTGGACCACAGGGGCATGGCTCCTTCTTCCAATGGTGATTCTCACTCCATGGTGTACTATCACTAATGGCTTGTTGAAAGAATGTCCAGGCCTGTCATAACTGAGCTGAATGACTGGCTTAATCTCTTGTAGTGACTGATGATTATTAAGGGGCTCTGCAATGCTTTCAGACTGACTAGCCAAAAGGGTCGCTTCCCCAGCTAGACCTGTGGCCCCCACCGGGTCGTCAGGTAGCTGTCTAACCTCTGGTCCCTTCGCAGCCTCTGAGGCTGTGACAGCACTCATAGGTTCTGTCGGACAAGCACTATTTGAAGGTGTTGTGGGGTCTGTAGTGACATGAGACTCTGGTCGGTTGACGTGGTCTGCCAGTAGATCTAGTGCTTGGGAAACCGACTCTCTCTGAGCAGTGGATAGGTACCACAAATCGTCTTCCTCCGCATCAGACAGAAGCTCCTTGTCCGTTCCGTGCATTGCACTGTCATCATGCATGTTTGTCTGGATTTTTGTTGAGGACCTTGTTTCAGATCGGTGGTATTCTGGTTTCTCTTCATGATCAACAGGAAACCGAACCAGGTGTCCAATAGGTAGGAGATTATCACGATGCAGAGTTTTGACAACGACTCTACCTTTTTCCGACTTTACCTTGTAAACCGGCAAGCTTGGCAGTTTTTCCATCACTATATAAGGGCTTGAGTTCCACTTATCTCCCAGTTTATTCTTGCCAGGTACACCTGTCATTCGAATGAGTACTCTGTCTCCAGGTTCTAGAACTTGATTTCTTACTCTAGTGTCATAGTATCTTTTGTTGCGCTGGTGGCTCTTGTCTGCAACTTCTTGTGCCAATTGGTAAGCCTGTTGCAACTCTGCTTTTAGCTTTTCAACATACTGAAGGTAACTTTGGTGATCTTTGCCATCTGGAGATGTCCCAAAACATATGTCAACTGGCAGACGAGCCTCACGACCAAACATGAGGTAGTATGGTGAATAACTGGTAGAGTCATTTTTCGTACAATTGTAAGCGTGAACCAGCAAACTGATATGTTGACTCCACCTTTGTTTTTGAGAGGGATTGAGCGTGCCCAGCATAGATAGGAGGGTGCGGTTAAAACGTTCCGGTTGTGGGTCACCCTGGGGATGATAAGGAGTCGTCCTTGACTTCTTTATGCCCAACATTTGCAGCAGCTCTTTGATTAATCGGCTCTCAAAATCACGTCCCTGATCAGAGTGAATCCTCGCAGGCAGTCCGTAGTGAATAAAGAACTTGTCAACCAAAATCTTGGCAACGGTTGAGGCTTTTTGATCTTTGCTGACATAGGCCTGGGCGTAACGGGTAAAATGGTCTGTAACCACGAGGACATTGGCCACTCCCTTCACATCAATAATAATAATAATAATTAATAATTAATTCAATTTATAACGCACTTTTCATTACTGAAAATCTCAAAGTGCTACACATATATTGAATGCTACACACATTCATAAACCGGTGGCGGCAGACTACCATGCAAGGTGCTTTCCAGTCCTACAGGCTCAATAGATAAAAAATCTATGCAGACCAGGTCGAGAGAGCCACTGCTAGTGATTTGATTTAGTGGTGCAACCCGTTGGGGTAGGGTTTTGCGAGCAACACACCTGCCACAATTCTTGATGTAGTCGGTAACGTCAGAGACCATCTTGGGCCAGAAAAACCTGTCTCTCAATAGCTCAACGATGCGATCTATTCCAAGGTGCCCAGAATCATCATGAAGCGCCCTGAGTACTTGTGGTCGGAACTGACTTGGGAGAACGAGTTGTAAGTTCTGGCGGCCATCAGGTCTGGAAACTTTCCGGTGCAACAGTCCATCTTTCATCAGGAGTTTTGAACTTTCCCTTTGTAGAAGCAATAACTCAGGATGTCCGTTGGAGGGCCAGACCCCAACTTGAACTGCTTTCTTGGCACGACCAATCACAGGATCTAGGTCTTGTGCTTTGGCCAGATCTACTTTGCTTAGTCTCTCCAAAGGACTTAACTGCAGGTGAGTAAAACAAGCATATGCATCAGGAATAGCACTCGGCTTGGCCCCTAGTTGATCGATAAGTCGCTCTGAGTGCTCGGAGGATCGAGTTCTTTCCACAGGGTGGAAAAGGGCTTTAACTCCAGCGTGGATATGATTCTCCAACCGTGGTCATCATTGATTGCATTTCTGGACAACCAATCAGCATCCACATTATCTCGGCCAGGTTTGTATTGGATGTCAAAATCGTAAGTGGTGAGGGCGGCTAGCCACCTATGACCCGTTGCGTTCAACTTGGCGGTTGTAAGTATGTAAGTGAGGGGGTTATTGTCCGTCCTCACTGTAAAACGAGCCCCATAAAGATAATCATGAAACTTGTCCACAACTGCCCACTTCAATGCCAAGAATTCTAATTGGTGAACAGGGTAGTTTCTCTCTGACTGGCTCAGCTTGCGACTAGCAAATGCAACAGGACGTAAGCCATCAGAATGTTCCTGGTTAAGGACCGCTCCAAGCCCATCAAGGCTGGCATCGACGTGAAGGACGTACGGCTTTGAAGGGTCTGCAAAGGCCAAGACGGGGGCATGAGTGAGACACTGGACAATTTTTTGAAATGCCTCAGTACATTCGGGCGTCCATCGCTCACCAAATGGCTGAGAGTGGTGGTAGTATGGTGTGACAAAGCCCTCATTCTTCTTTCATTTCTTTTGTGTTGGTGGGTACCCCTTTGTAAGATCTGTGAGGGGCCGGACTATGGCAGAATAGTTGGCGATGAACTTGCGGTAATAACCGCAGAACCCTAAAAAGGACTGCAGTGATTTTAGGTTCATCCAGTGTTTCCGCGGGGTCTTAAAAAGTCTAAAAAAAAGTCCAAAATGTCAAAATCCCGATTTTAGGCCTAAAAAAGGTCTTAAATTTGCTGAATTATTGCGTTGAAGTCTTAAATTGTTTTTGAAGAGGTCTTAATTTCGTGCGCCGTCGTAATCCTGCCTCAAGCGCTAAAAAAAACCAAGCTTCCTACGTGAGCCACGTGACAAACATGCAGCGTGTTGCAGCTAGGGCAGTGTGTGTGTTCGGTGTGTGCGTCGCGCGGTCTCACTGCAAGTACAGAGAGCTCGTCCCCCGCTAGCCCCCACCCCGCTCTGACCTGCTGTCCCCTCTGTCTTCACGGAGCTTTTGTTGTTTGTTTGCTGGCTGACTGAATAAAGTTAAAAAAAAGAAAAAACTCTGCGGTGTGGCTTGAACAGAGGAGGAGGGAGACGGAAGTGAACAAAGTTATTTTACAAATGACCGACGCAACGCTGAGAAAACTGTTTGTAGTCCTTCAAAGTGTGGGAGCACCTGACGCAGGCATAAAGATAAAAAACGGACACATGCTGCTTTGAAAAGTGACGACGAGACACGAGATAACCACACGGATGAAATGTAAACATGACGGAGTTGTAAACTAACTTCACCACGATGAAGGAAGAGCAGCAGGTAACAGTCTATTAAACCATATTTGTTCTGTTTCAAAGTGAGAAAATGTAATGTCAGTGTCTGGTAGCTGAAGCTGCTGCTTGTTTCTTAGCTGTGACAGTGATGGAGAATGTGTGTGTTTTTATTTTTAATGTAATGGTACAAGCTGTGTTTAAATGTGATTTATAAATAAATCTAACACAAAGATGGTGATAATTTAATGATTTAGCTTCAACTATTAATTTGCTGGCAAATTCTGAAGACACTGCATTGTATGGAAGGATGAATTGCATTTAAACAGGAATTACAGTAATTTATTTCATATACTCAAGTGTGTGTAATTAGTATTTTATATTTGTGTGTGTGTGTGTGTTTACTAGCACTGTTAAGTGAAACAAGGCATTTCTTGAGTAAATTATGATATAATGCATATAAACTCTCTCTCATTCCAGAAAACAACAACAAACAATGTTGGCCTTCATGATGGACATCATGCACACCACAGCAGGCAGCAGAAACTGAAAGATCCTTATGAACGTCACTGACATGAGGCCTCTGTCGATGGTTGAAGACGAAGACTTCACTGCCATGATACCCACTTTTAACCCAGGTTACAATGATCCACACTTGTAATGGTAAATGGACTGTTCTTATATAGCACCTTTCTATCTAATTGATACTCAAAGTGCGTTACACTGTAGTGTAAAGAACTACATGTCCTCATTTACCCATTCATACAGCACTCTACTAGATTACAAAGCTAATTGAACAAATTATTCTAAAGAGACTAATCAGAGCTTTAGCTCACATTTATACACCAATGGGGCACAAACATGGGGTTCAGTGTCTTGCCCATGGACACTTAGGCATGTGACTGCTGGTGGATTCCAACCCCCAACTCTTGCATTGGAGGACGACTGCTCTAACAACTCAGCCACAGCTGCCCCATCCAGGTTAAAACAATCCACACCTTTAATCCAGGTTACACTCGTCCCTCAAGGACACATTTTACAAAGCAGCTACATATTGTGCAGGTATAAAGCATACATTTGTATATATGTTTGTGTACATTTATTTTTTATTGAAGCTATTTAACTAACTTTTTATTTTTTAATTATTCAATATTTTACTAACCGAATAGTCAAGTAGCAACCTGTTTTTTGTGCAATTTGATATGTCAGTCAAATTTTGTAATAAAGAGGTGATAATGAAAACCTTTTTTTGTTGCTGATAGGTCTTAAATTTGATTCATACTGGTCTTTAAAAGTCTTAAAAAGTCTTAAATTTGAGTTGTTGAAACCTGCAGAAACCCTGTTCATTGGAGGTTCCCAATTCGCCACTGCCTTTATCTTGTCAGGGTCTGTTGAGACACCAGCAACAGACACGATGTGACCAACATATTTGACTTGGGGTTGACAAAATTGACACTTATCTATGGACAGTTTTAGACCTTGTTCTCTCAGGCGATCAAGCACTTTCAGAAGGCGCTCTTCATGCTCTTCTAGAGTACGACCAAACACAATAAGATCATCGAGGTAGACGAGACACTGGAGAAGATTCATGTCGCCTACTGCCTTCTCCATTAATCGCTGAAATGTCGCTGGGGCACCAGTGATCCCTTGAGGCATACGTTCAAATTGGTAGAAACCCAAGGGGCAAATGAACGCAGTCTTTTCTTTATCT
>JBBPBX010070111.1:0-18679 GCA_038048925.1 Garcialebias charrua
CTATCTGCGAGTCGCGAGTGAACGGCTCCACCCATGCGAAGAACAATTTATATCACTAGAGCAGCAGGGGGTAGGGCTATACTAATGAGGACCGCGTGACGAAACGCGGTCCCGTTTAAAACACGCCTAAAAAATCCTGAAACACACATGTCTTTATACACAGTTTCATGTATAACTTCAAAATTAATTGAGCTACAATTTTGAGACTTTTTACTCATTTACAACATTACAATTATCACATTTATAATGTTTATTTAAGAAAATGTTGAAATTCACTTTACACGGTCTTTAATATTTGACATATACATAAATCATAGGCAGCTACGGAGTGACTCTTTTTATTTTTATTTTTATTGTTAGTGTTGCAGAAAGTGCCTCCACTGCATGTGATGAATGGCTCAGTGAGTGGTGTGTGTGGGAGGGTGAGATGTGTGTCGGCCGTCCGCCGGCCAGAAGAGGGCGCTACGTGCTCATGTTCTGCACGTGTTGAGAAGAGCAAGACGTGACGGTGTGTGTGTGTGGAGAAAAGTAAACGGCAAAGTAAAACGCGGCTGTAAGAAAGTCTGTTTGTGCACCTGTTGGCTGTAATTATTATTAAAAACAAGAGGATTAACCTTCAGCCACCGTGTGGTTTATGTGCAAGGCAAGTGAGGGAGTTAACCCTGAAGCAGAGACTTCAGCCCTGGAGGAAGATCTCCCCTGTGTCTTTTGACCACGGATGAAAGACTGAGCAGGAAAGGTTAACACTGGCGACCACGAAGGGACCTCTTCGCCTTGCTGGACAAGTGGTGAGCTTTGAATAAGAGAGATAATAACGGCTAGCAATAAAGCCGAGAGACTGCATTAGCCTGCTATATTAGCCTGCTATTTAACAACCACAAGATGGACGCCGCCGCCCGCTCCTTTAAAGACTATGGGTTTGAAACAGATTATTCCAACCCGTTTATGACATTGGATATTTCTTCTGAGAGTGCAACGTGTAGAAAAGCTGCCAAAGATGTGAAATGTGAACATTACAACCCTTTTCTGTGTGATGAACGCTGTTTTAGCTCGTACGCTAAAGGAGAGGACATGTTTGCACCACGCCAAGGCCCCGCTCAGCCACAGTTTACTCCTACAAATCCATTCATTGATGCCAAATGTCAAAGTTATAACGCTCATGGAGGGGCTGCAGATGACAGAATGCATTTCTACTCAACCCCCACGTGTCAAATGAAAGATAATTATACGGACTCCAACCCATTTACTGCTGCTCATATGCAAAGTTTTGTGCACAGCACGCCGGCCCCTGTCAACCCAGTGACATTTCCAGCTGTGCATTGTACCCCTTCTCATAACCTGGATGGAACGATAAGCTACAAGCAAACCCCTGCACGGCCCCAGCCCCGATTAAAACCAAATAAAACTCGTTTCATGGTGCAGCAGCCTTTATCCGACAGTGAGGAGGATGGAGATCCTAGAGAGAGGGTCCCCACCTTACGTCCGGGCCAATACGACGGTACCACACCATGGACAGAATTTCTGCACAGGTTTGAGAGCTGCGCCGAAGCGAACTATTGGTCCGAAAAGACTATGACAGTGCAGCTGAAATTCTGCCTGGTTGGCGCAGCGGGGGCCATTGTCCACAGAAACCCTCGCTCTTACAGATGGGACTACCGCCGCCTGGTGGACGAACTGGAAACTGCATACGGCCCATCTTCTGATCATGCCGCTGCGGTTGCAGTAGAGCTGAGGCAGCGAGTACGGAAACATGGAGAGGACCTGCACGTTTTCAGAGACGATATTTATGGGAAAGTGGCTGTGGCTTATGGTGGCAGAGCAGAAGCTGAACAGGACTCTATTGCTGTCGAAGTTTTCACAAACGGTCTGGGTGATGCCGAAATAGTTCAGAAACTGTTAGAGCAACGACCAGCCACGCTCGCCCGTGCATATGAAATAGCTCATGCTCATGAGACCACAAAAAGGGCTGCAGCTTATGTCACCAGTACCATGCAGTCAGGAGCCCGCGGCATGGTTGAACGACGGCCCAGAGCTGCTGTGGTCAGAGCCAATGACACACATGAAAGTGTTAATAAACCTACACCTGTAACCAGCCCTTCACCAAATCAGTTTGCCACACACGTACCCTCAGCCTTTAATAGCCGCAAGCATTTGGCAAAGGGGAGAGTCCGTTGCCATAATTGTCAAGGTTGGGGTCATATCCAGAAACACTGCCCCTCGCCCCACAAGACCACCAAAGCTTTGACATTCAGTAGCTCCTCCGGTGATACCCAAGAACCCACCGTGCTCCACCTGAAAGGCCATAGCCAAGAGATGAGTATCCTCATGCAAATTTATGAAGTGAAGGTGTGTGCTGTATTGGACAGTGGGGCACGGAGAAATGTGCTGCCGTTGCGCTACTTTAATTCCATCCATCCTGACATGAAACCTCAGCTGCATTCATCAATTGTTGAGACTTTACTGGGGGTGGGACCTGTAGATGTGCCAGTGCTGGGTGAGGCCCAGATACCTGTCAGCATCAACAATCGCCAGGTGGATGTAGATTTTATTGTAGCAGATATAACAGGGTTAGAAGTGCTGCTGGGGCATCCCTTCCTCACACAAGCTGAAGCCCGTCTTGACTTTGGCAGACACCGTATCATTCTGTTTGGTGAGGAAGTGCCCTACTACCAATCTGAATCTGACTTGAAGTCGCATGCAGTGAAAATATCCAGAACTGTGGTGGTGGAACCAGGACAGGAGTATGTTGTGAAAGGCAGCGTGCATCTAAGTGGGACAGCCTGCAGTGACATGATACTTAGCCCCACCAAGGGTTTTGTTGAGAAACACAAAGTACTCCTCGCCAGAGTTTTAGTTCATCCCCAGACGTCCAAAATGGTCCCCCTTCGCCTCTTTAATCCTGGCAACAAAGCTGTGACCATCAAAGAAGGATCCATGGCTGGTCTTCTCCAGCCAGCTGAAGTCATGCAGTCTTCATATGTCTCACCAGCCGCAGACTCACCAGCCAGCTCCCCTGTAGTTCCTCTGCACCTGGAAGAGCTCTATGCCCAGAGCTCTAGGGACCTCAATGATGGTGAATGTCTCCAACTTAAACGTTTGTTTTCTACTTATGGACATGTGTTCTCTACTGGGCCTACTGACCTGGGCCGAACCAACCTCGTCCAGCACGATATTGTACTTCGTCCAGGTGCCCCGATCAAACAACCTCCACGTAAGATGGCGAAAGAGAAGCAGCAATACGCCAACCAGCAGATACATGACAGCCTACAGAACGGTCTCGCCCAAAGCAGCCACAGCAGCTGGGCCTCACCCATAGTTATGGTACGTAAGAAGGATGGGACCTATCGGCTCTGCATCGATTACAGGGTTCTCAATGAGCGAACCATACCGGATGCGTATCCTCTGCCCCGTATCCAGGACACGCTGGATACACTGTCTACTGCCAGATGGTTCAGCACGTTGGACCTTACTTCAGGTTACTGGCAGGTGGAGCTGACGCCGAGAGCACGCAAAGCAGCTGCATTCTGCGCCAGGACAGGTCTCTTTGAGTGGAACGTCATGCCGTTTGGATTATGCAATGCCCCGGCGACATTTCAGCGGCTGATGGACCGTGTTTTAGCTGGCATGCAATGGGAGACCTGTCTGGTCTACCTGGACGACATCATCGTGCTGGCGAGGAATGTGTCAGAAATGCTGCAGCGGCTTGACCAGGTGTTTTACAGACTACAACAAGCTAACCTGAAATTAAAACCTGCCAAATGCTGCCTTTTCCGCCGCGAGGTGGTTTACCTAGGTCACATAGTGTCTGAACAGGGTATAGCTACGGACCCCAGCAAGGTCCAAAAGGTCCAAATGTGGCCCACTCCATCGTCCATCCAGGAGGTTCGACGTTTCATCGGCCTGGCCTCATACTATCGCCGATTTGTAAAAGACTTTGCATCTATTGCTGAACCCCTTCATAACCTAACCATGAAAAATGCACGTTTCCAGTGGCATGCTGAACACCAAGCTGCTTTCGACGAGTTAAAGTGTCGTCTCACCTCAGCCCCCATTCTTGGCTATCCCCTGGACTGCGGTGAAATGATACTCGACACTGATGCGAGTGACACCGGCATTGGTGCTGTACTGTCGCAGATGCAGGAGGGTGTGGAACGAGTGTTGGCTTATGGCAGTCGCAAGTTGGCAAAGCCTGAACAAAACTACTGCACAACAAGACGTGAACTTCTGGCCATAGTGGATTTCACATCCCATTTTCGCCAGTATCTCCTCGGCCGGCCATTCAAGGTGCGTACGGACCACAGCAGTCTGCGCTGGCTGACCAAAATGAGAGAGCCAGAAGGACAGTTAGCTCGATGGCTTGAGAAGCTGGCTGAATATGAGTTTGAGATTGTCCACCGCCCGGGTCGACAGCACACCAATGCTGACAGCCTCTCCAGGAGACCCTGCCGCCAGTCCTGCCCATGTAAAGTGCCGAATTTTTCTACATCACCCAAAACTATCAACCACCAAGCTGTCCAGTGTGATTTGAACTCTGACACCAGCTCCCTGTTGCTGAGTTCAGTGGGGGTAGAGGACCGACCACCCACTGCCGCAGTTTGTCCAGTGGGGGTAGAGGAGGACAGACCACCCACCACAGCAGTTTGTCCAGTGGGGGTAAGTCAAAACACCCTCACATCAGATATAGAGACTTTAAACCAAAACACTTCCACTGATACAGACAAACCGCATCAGAATGCTCATACTGATGGATGCACTGTAAAATTGACTGAAAAAATATACGTGGCTAAGACTCTTGACACAGCTTCCTTGTTTCATGGTTGGACCATGGGGGAGCTGAGCCAGGCCCAGGATGCTGATGTGGACATTGCACCCATACGTAGCTGGATGAAGGCCAGTGATAAACGCCCCCCATGGTCTGTTGTTTCACCATGCAGCCCAGCCACTAAGACATACTGGACTCAATGGAAACGACTCTACTTCAGAGATGGAGTTCTGGTCCGTCGATTCTATTGCCTCGATGACACCCAATTCTACCCACAAATTGTACTGCCACGTAAACTACAACTTGACGTGTTGAGGCAGATGCACGAAGGGCCAGTGGGTGGACATTTTGGTGTAGAGCGGACCCTGAACAGATTAAGGACCCGATACTACTGGTACCACATGAGGGAGGATGTTGCCCTCTGGTGTAAAACCTGTATCAGCTGTGCATCCAGGGCTCGACCGCAGAAGACACCACAAGCTCCTATGGGAACAGTCCAGGTAGGAGCTCCTATGGAGCGTATTGCACTGGATATTATGGGGCCACTGAACGAAACTGAACGTGGAAACCGCTATGTGCTTGTGATACAAGACTATTTCACAAAGTGGACTGAAGCATTTCCTATTCCAAATGAGCGAGCTGTAACTGTTGCTGGTATAGTTGCTAGTGAGTGGGTGTGCCGCTATGGAATCCCTCAAGCACTACACAGTGACCAGGGACGCAATTTCGAGTCTGAGGTGTTCCAAGGGATGTGTAGTTTGTTTGGGATAGACAAGACTCACACAACACCATTCAGGCCGCAGTCGGACGGTCAGGTCGAGCGTTTCAACGCCACCCTCCAAAAGATCCTGGCTACTACAGCAGAACACTGTCATTGGGATTGGGACCTGATGATTCCTTATGCTGTTATGGCATACAGGGCAACCAAGCATAGTGCTACCGGTTTCTCTCCAAACTTTATGATGTGGGGCCGAGAAGTAAGTGAACCAGTGGACCTTGTCGCAGGTTTGCCTCCTGATCCAGAAAACCAACCCACTGCTCCAGAGTATGTGCAACAGATGAGGGAACGGTTGGAGCTGGCTCACCAAATCGCTAGAGAAGCACTGGGGGACTCGGTCACACGTGCAAAGAAACAGTATGACAAGAACTGCTGCCGCACACAGTATAAAGTCGGAGACCCTGTGTGGTATCTCATTAAAGGGACACGTCATGTCAAGAACAAAGTCAAAAAGTTCCTTCCCTCATATGAAGGACCATTCTTCATCCTAGGCCAACTGGATGACCTAGTTTATCGGATACAAAAGAACCCAAGGTCCAAGGTGAAAGTCGTCCACCATGACCAGCTAAAGCACTACCGCAGCCGGGAGCCCCTGGACAACACATGGGTCCTGGATCAGAGTCAGCACTGGGAACCTACCGAGGTTCCACCACCAACCTTGGAGGAGGACTCGGCAGACTGTGACCTGGACCTGCAGGGTTTGTTCTCTGATGAAACCAGCAGGGGCGTTGGTTGTTCCCTGCTGCCTACTTCAACTGCAGTGGATTCCCATCCGGGTGTGTTTGTTCCATCCTCCCCTTCCCATGTCAATCATGAGGATGGTGGGGGTGCGGTGGGATATTCACCTCCTTTGGGCCCACCAGTTCGACGATCTAGGCGTCGGCGCAGAGCACCGGACTGGTACGGTACATGGGTAGTTCCAAGTAGAATGGACTCAGTTTAAGGTTCCAGCTGTTCAGGTGTCCTGCGAAGTTCTCTAAAACTGTTCATCAAAGCCACAAGTGCCTGTTTTCTTTATTACTGTTCAGTTGTTCAAACTGCTAAGTCAATTTGGCTGAAGAGCAAATGGTTTATCTAAAGACCGTGTTTTTCTGTATGTTTTTGTACCTGATAGATTTCAGTTAGTTTCCTGCCTGGTCGTCATAGATGCCGCTGAGTAATTTCTTTCCTCCCCTATGGCATGTAAAGTTTACTTTTTGCACAAGTTGACACACCTTAAAATGAGCTAATTATATCACTGGGACATGTGGTTTGATGCTATACCTCCTCTACATGTAATTATGATTGACACAGTTATCTCTTGTTAGCTATAGGGATTGTGTATCAGTTTTATGCATTGTGAGACTGGATTGGAATTATTGTTTAATTGCCATCCAGAGTGGGGGTAGTGTTGCAGAAAGTGCCTCCACTGCATGTGATGAATGGCTCAGTGAGTGGTGTGTGTGGGAGGGTGAGATGTGTGTCGGCCGTCCGCCGGCCAGAAGAGGGCGCTACGTGCTCATGTTCTGCACGTGTTGAGAGGAGCAAGACGTGACGGTGTGTGTGTGTGGAGAAAAGTAAACGGCAAAGTAAAACGCGGCTGTAAGAAAGTCTGTTTGTGCACCTGTTGGCTGTAATTATTATTAAAAACAAGAGGATTAACCTTCAGCCACCGTGTGGTTTATGTGCAAGGCAAGTGAGGGAGTTAACCCTGAAGCAGAGACTTCAGCCCTGGAGGAAGATCTCCCCTGTGTCTTTTGACCACGGATGAAAGACTGAGCAGGAAAGGTTAACATTAGGCAGGATATTTTCATATGCTCGCACAACGCTGTTACAAATATGTACCTGCCGGCTGGATGTGTCACATTAATATGAAATACTTTTGATTAAGCACATCTTGGAAGAGGGAATGGCTATGTATGGGTTTGTTATATTTTTGTTTTACTATGGTATGGTATATGGTTCACGGACACCACTACTGCCTTCGAAGTGGGTTTCATAGCTCAGCTACTCCTCTTATTAGTGGATTAGCTAAGACCCAATTTATTATTCTGAGTGGGGGGGGGGGTTCGAGTGTACAGGTAGTCCCCGACTTACGAGCGCTCTGACCTACGAGGTTCCGGACTTACGAGCTGGCGAATTTTTGGAAAAAACGCAAAAAATACCGAGTTTTTCTGTGTTTTTTCACCACAGTTCGTTAGCTAAACATGTGGACACACGTTTCCGATCATTTTTATGCACTCCTAAGCAGTTTTTCGATGAAAAACGAGTGTTTGTAGTCGCGCTAGCAAAACCGTTCCAACTTACGAGCGAAATTCCGGACTTACGAGACACGTGGCGGCCGTTCCGAATTACGAGATTTCGGTGTTACGAGCAACTCGTTGTAACGGATCTCGCTCGTAAGTCGGGGACTACCTGATGTACTATTTTCAGGGTTTTCTGTTTTTATTTAGTCGCTTATTTTATTTTACTCACATTTTTTGTGCACTTTATGTTAACTCAGCTTTATGCATTGTCTTATTAAAAGCAAAGTATGGATAATAGCTCTTACATAAAAGTTACAAGCTGGAATGTGAGGGGACTTAGGAAACGAACTAAACTGAAACAGGTTATGAATAGGATTAAACAGCTTAAATCAAAGATAATTTTTCTTCAAGAAACACATTTAACAAATTGTGAGATAAAAGCTGTAAAGAATAGATGGCCGGGCCAGGTGATACATGCATCATATAATAATTATGCAAGAGGCGTAATTATTTTGATTCACAAAAGTATTCCATTCCAAACCTTACAAACAATAAAAGATTCAGCTGGTAGATACATAATTGTTCAGGGTAACATTTCCTCAATTACTTTAAATTTGGTGAGTGTATATGGCCCAAATGAAAATAAACCAAAATTTTTTGAGGATCTGTTTCTTACTATATCTACTCTTCAAGGATTTTACGTGATTGGAGGAGATTTTAATTGCACTTTAAATCCAAATATAGACCGATCAACTGGCTCAGATGTTTATAAAGCTCAATAGAAAGTTAATAAGTCAATATATTGGATATCAATTTGGTGGAAGTGTGGAGAGAACAAAACCCTGATAAAATAGAATACTCTTGTTACTCTGGTATACATAAATCCCGTTCACGTATAGATTATTTTCTTATCTCAAGAGAACTTTTATCAAGGGTCAAACAATATCAGTATGACAGCATAGTGATCAGTGATCATGCAGCTATCTCATTGTGTATTCATATAGTAAATTTTGTCCATAGCCCATTTCACTGGCGGTTCCAAGCAAGATGGCTACAAGATCAAGACTTTGTTAAACTGATAGGAGAGAAGATAGATACTTATTTTGAATTAAATACGGACCAGACTTGCGCCTCAGTGAGGTGGGAAGGGTTCAAAGCATATATTCGAGGTGAAATTCTTAGTTATACAAGCACAAAAAATAAACAACAAAAGAAACGAATGGAACTCTTGGATAAAAAAATCAAATATCTAGAACTAGAATTAAACACTGATGATGACCAAATAAAACAGAATGAACTGTTACGTTTGAGAACTGAATATAATACATTATCTTATGAAGCAGCAGCAAAAAGTTTAATGTGGTTAAAACAATCCTATTATGACCAAGGAGAGAAAGCTGGGAAACTACTGGCATGGAGAATTAAGAAAATACAAAGTGAAAGAGCAATTAATAGCATAAAGACCCCCTCTGGCAGGGTAACAGTAGACATGTCTGAAATTAACAATAGCTTCAGGCAATTCTATGTAAAATTATATAAATCAGAGTGTGCCCATGCCTTGACAGAACAGGATATATTCTTAGACCAACTTTAGTTTCAGACTCTCACAGAAGAGACAAAAAAGGAACTGGATTTAGATTTAACGGTTGGAGAAATCTCACAGGCCATACAAAGTATTAATAGTGGTAAAGCCCCTGGGCCAGATGGCTCCCCATTGAATTTTACAAAACTTTCAAAGATAAACCTAAAGTTCCACTTTTCAACATGTATGAAGAGGCATTCAGGAATGAAGTTCTCCCACCCACTTTGAGACAAGCAATGATCATACTGATATTAAAGCCAGGTAAACCCCCTGAGGAGTGTTCTTCATTTAGACCAATTAGCCTGATGGGAGTGGACACTAAAATATTATGTAAAGCTTTAGCAAAAAGATTAGACCCCTATATCTCACATTTAGTTCATAATGATCAAAACGGATTTGTACCAAAACGTCAAGGGTTTCACAACATAAGAACAGTCCTGAACATAATTCATGAGAAATCTGATACGAAAGATACAGCGTTATTATCACTTGATGCATGTCAGGCCTTTGATAGAATTGAATGGTCATACTTATTTAATGTTCTTCCGAGATATGGATTTGGCTGCAACTTTCTCAAATGGGTGAAGCTTTTATATACAATTCCCAAGGCCAGTGTTTGGACAAACAACTTAGCTTCTAAACCTTTCACATTAGAACGTTCCACTCGCCAGGGTTTTCCGTTATCTCCAATGTTATTTGTTCTGGCTATAGAACCCTTGACAATGATGTTAAGAATGCGAACTGATCTGTTTGGTATCCGGTTGGGAGACCAAGAGCATAGATTGGCATTGTATGCTGATGATCTGATTGTTTTTTTTAACTAGGTTATCCATTAGCATCCCCACTTTAATACAACAAATAGAGTTGTTTGGTCAGTTCTCTGGCTATAAAATAAATGATTCAAAGTCCTCTATTTTATTTTTAAATAAGGATGAAAGATTGAGCCCGGTTATACAAACCCCATTTCTCAATGCAAGGGAGGGATTTGTAATAATAATAATAATGTCTTTTCCTGTCATCTGCGTATGTTTCCCATACACAGACGAAATTCGTCTCTGCATTTAACCCAACCACCTACCAGGTGGTGCAGTGAGCAGCCTGAAAGCGCCCGGGGAGCTGGAGAAATAGGTGTGCACTCATAGACACCCCAAGGTGGGTAGTGGCAGGGGCGCAAACCCACGTCCTTCGGGTCCCAAGTCAAAAGCCCTGCCACTAGACCATCTTGGCTCCATTGTGTACCTTGGTGTTAGAATCACCCCGGAAATTAAAAGCATTGTATCATCAAACTATGACCCTCTGGTCAGTGAAGTAAATGATTCACTAAATAAATGGATGATAATGCCTATATCAATGATCAGCCGAATAAACATGATCAAAATGAGTATATTACCAAAATTTTTGTATCTTTTTCAGACAATTCCTTTGCCCCTTCCAAAACAATTTTTTGATGGTTTGAACTCCATTTTTAATAGATTCATTTGGAACAATAAAAAACCTAGATTAAGACTTCGCCTGTTGTACCTGCCATATGAGAGAGGGGGGTTACAACTCCCTAATCTTAAATTGTATTATTGGTCCGCCCAGCTACGCGCAATCATGTTCTATTTTTCAATTGAAACACCCCCAGCATGGATAAAAATTGAACAATTAGCAACAGACCTTAGATTAAACCTGTATTTGTATTCTGCAAACCCAAAGCAATTGATAAAAATGACAAAAAACCCATTTTTAAAGAACTCAATTGATGTTTGGTATAGGACCAATCAATATATTGGAGATACCCCCTCTATTTCTTATTTTTCACCTATCTGGGGGAACAGAAACTTTAAAGCAGGAAGAGCTGATGGAGGTTTCAAAATCTGGGCAAACAAAGGTGTACAGAAATTGGCAGATCTTTATAAGGATGATAAGATTCTTACATTTGAGCAGTTATGTCAAATATATAACATTCCAAAGAAACACTTTTACAAGTATTTACAAATTAAACATTTCATTACGTCAAAACATAAACTAATTGAATCCAAACCACCACTGTCATACCTAGAAAATATTGTACTAGAAAATTTGGAGAGGAGGGGTCATGTTTCTTTATTTTACGCAGCTTTACTAAGGCATGATAAGGAATCCACCGTAGATAGGTTGGACGCATGGCGAGCTGATATCCAAGAAGAGATACAGGTGGAGGACTGGGAAACTGCATGCTTAAAAGCCCAAAAGCAGTCAATTAATACAAGGATGAAACTCCTCCAATACAAGTGGTTGATGAGAACTTATATAACTCCAGTCAAACTGAACCGCTGGGCACCTAACATTCCAGATAACTGCTGTAAGTGCTTGGTTGGAAATGGTACTCTTTTTCACTGTGTATGGGAGTGTCCAAAAATACAGCAATATTGGAACATAATAACGCAAACTTTGTCAAAGATCATTGGAGTGAATGTACCTGCTGAGCCTAGAATGTGTGTTTTAGGTATCTACCAAGAGATCTGTGCTTTTAGTTCCAGACAGTTAAAGATCCACTGACGTGATTTTTCTACTATTCATCAAATTGCTCAAAATATATATATATTATCATTTAAATATGTTAATTTTTGCAAACAAAATGATAAATCACTTTAATTTTGCTTTAAAAGTGATTTTGAACTTCAAGCCGTGTTTAATCATGGGAAATCCGTTTACACCTGAACGCACCATCTGTGATGTAATGTGCAGAGTGAGAGGCAGAGGGCTCCAGTCTCTTCAATAGCAGACATTTTAAAACCTGACTAATTTAGCAATCTAGGTGAAGATTTAAGCTATTTGTCTTCATTTTGGGAAGCAGAAAATAGTTTGGGTGATGGAACAAGAAACAGCAGGATCTAATTTAGATCTGATGCCGTATCAGACTTACTTTTATGTGAGCTGCTCATACCGTGACAAGCCAAGAGCTCTGCCTCAACTCTGCACATGACATCACAGATGGTGCGTTCGGGTGTAAACGGATTTCCCATGATTAAACACAGCTTGAAGTTCAAAATCACTTTTAAAGCAAAATTAAAGTGATTTATCATTTTGTTTGCAAAAACTAACATATTTAAATGATAATATATATATTTTTGAGCAATTTGATGAATAGTAGAAAAATCACGTCAGTGGATCTTTAAAATTGATTGCCTTTGGACTCCTGCAGGCCAGGAGATTAATATCTCTGCACTGGAAAAAAATGGACATACCGACAAACCACATGTGGGTGAAGGAAATGGCATCATGTATGACTCTGGAGCGACTCACTTATATTGTCAGAGGAAAGGGAGCGAAATTTGAGGAAACATGGTCATCTCTGACCAAGTTTCTGAAACAATACAAAGGACATTAAGAGAAATGTGTAGATTGCTGAGGTTTTTTTTTTTTTGTTTTATTTTTTATTTTAATTTAATATTATTTTATATATATATATATTTTTTGTTTATATTAGCTTACTTTGGGGATTAAGTTACTTAACGTGAATCTTATGTTATACTATATATATTGTTGTCACTTGTTTCACTTTTGTTATAAAAATTCAATAAATATGTTGAAAAAAAAAATGTAAATGCTGATTACCTGTCTCCCTAACAGACCAGCTGTGCTCTATCATGGCGTCTTCCATATAAGGGCAAGAGGAAGTGTGCAGCGCCGTACTTAATGGACAAGTTGACCCAGCTACAATCTACCCCAACTTTTTGTGTTGACGGCCCGTCAACATATAAATACCCCACTAACACCATGGTCGAAAAATATCAGCCACACTGCTATCAGCACCAGTGATCTGAGAGACTGTAGCCCCTTTGACCTTACATCTTGGCCTCTCTGGAAGGTGATGGGGGTTTGAATGATAACCGGCCGTTTTCCTTGTCGTCCGTCGGAGGGGGCCCAAGCTTTCTCCAGTCTCTTGAAGAGCAACAGTAGAGGCCCTCTGGTCTTTGGTTGCTGGGTAAATTTTGAAAGCACATCAGTCATGATGTGAACATTTTCCTTACCATCTTGTGATGGTTCTTTCAAGGTAAAATCTATCGCCAAGACTTGGTTTGGTCTTGAGGCCAACAAATGGCCCATGGCTGCCCGTGCCTGGGGGGGGTGTCGCTTTGGCCAAGGTGCGACGTTCACATTGTTGGCACCAATCTCTAATCTCTTTGTGTATCAGAGGCCAGTAGCACCGCTCCCTAATGAGCTCAGTGGTCCGCTCCACTCCCTGATGTCCATGACGTTGGTGCAGCTGTTTCCTCACCTCCTCCTTCAAGGACTCAGGCAGCAGCAATCACCCCCATCAGGACGCTGTGTATGGCGATATAACAGGCCATTCAGCTGGACCACTTTGCTCCATTGTCGAAGTAGCTCCAGGACTTTTGGGGAGACACTGGCCCTTTCTGCCTTATCTGGACATCTCTGTGTCCTCCACGACTTTAAAAACACACTTATGGTAGGATCAGCTTCTTGGAGGGTGATGATGTCATTAGGGGCATGGGTGGGGAAAATGGACACTGCAGCCTGGAGCCCATGTTGGGTTACATCTGGACAGCTTGGCTGCTTTCCCGCCTGCTGGTAAGTAGCCGCAGCCTCTCCTTGTAGTGGAGTTGGATGCTGCAGGATGAGGTTCATCCTCTGTTGATTACAGTTTCTGGCTATATGACCAGGTTTCTGGCAGCGCCTGCAGATAATGGGGGTTGTTCTGTTCAAATATGGCCGATGTGAGGACCTTGAGATGGATTGCAACTGTAACACATTTTGAGAGAGCAGATTAATCTGATCCTGTTGCTTTAACAACATTTCCTTTATTTCTAACAAATCAGAAGACCCTGAGACAACCTCTGAATCTGGTCTACTGCTTTGGGATCTGTGTACATGTAATGCACAATATGATGGTACAGAGTAGCTCCTTTTTCTTACTTCAGCTGGTTGTCCCTCCTGTTCCCACCTAATTGCTTCCTTCCTAATGTCCAAAAGCGTACACTCTGGGTTTTCTCTCTAATTAGTTTTTTCAATTCTCTACGTAAGGTAGGATCAAGGACATGTTCAGCAAACTGGTCTCTCAAAAGCATGGCACCATTAACAACAGTATTTGGTGCATTGGCAGTAATCTTTTCCATTAAACAAAACAGTGCATGAGAAAACTCCTTCAATGATTCACCCTCTTCCTGTCTTCTAGAAAAAAAATCTTCCTGCAAAGTTACATAAGACTTAGAGCAACCATATAGTTCTTGTAAAATTGCAAAAATGCGTTCAGGGTCCTCTCTTATCAGCCCGGGGCCTATATCGTATTTCCTCTTTAGCTTCACCTTCCAGGTGATCAAACACAAAATAGGCTTGTTCTAGAGAAGATAGATGTCCAGCCCGTACACTGGATCGGACCTCCTCTATCCAGTCCATACCCCAATCCCAACAGTACCTCTAAAAACAGGACATTTACGTTCCCTTGGGATGTAAAAGAGCCGCTCCATTACTGGCACTTCCCCCGCAGAGACACGTCACACCACTAGAGGTAGAAGGTAAAGAGTCTTGATCAGTCATAAACTTTTCTTGAAGTTTCTGGTTCTCCACCTGAAGGTGATGCAACATGTTCTTCAGCTCCTGAAGCTGCTCCTCCATGGTTCCACAGCGTAGAGTTCCTTTCATGTTCCATCACAGATTGATCAGACTCCGTGTCCCTCGTCGAACCTGCTACTGTTTCAGTAAAAAACAAAAACAAACAAAAAACACTACTCCTACCTAGCCCTATTCAAATCAGTAAAACAAATTTCTGCAAGCATGTGCCACTGTCTTACAAAGTTCTACCAGCAACGTCAGTGTGTGACCTAAGGTACAGCTTTCATCATATGTGGAGGGCCTCAAGCCTCGGATATAGTCGCGCTTTGGTCCGCAAGCTGGAGCGTGCGTGCTGCGCGCGCACTGTGCATGCGTTTATAGTGTGGCACGGCAGCGCATGGCAAAGTGCTGTTCTTTTACTGACCAGCAGGTGGCAGTACCCTCTAAAACCTGTGCATATGTTGCAAGAAAGGGTGTAGAAGAAGAAATCTACCGTAGAAGAAGAACTGTTTGAAATCACACAACAAAAACAAATGGCTTTCCGCTCGCTCGGGGAATTTAATACATTTGAATCACATAAAAAACATTCCTCCATGCGTCGCGACGCCGTTTCCACGACCACAGCGGCGCAGACAGCTGCAGGCTCTGGCGTGAAGGCTGTCGGTGAGGTCCCTACCCGACCTGTCAATCAATTTGGCGCGCGCGCTAGGCTTGCGGAGCTTCAAAATCTGGGAGGTGCACGACCACGCGCGAAACCAACGCGCTGGCCAAAGCGCGGGGACTTGGCGATTGCGTCACTTTGGCCTCGCGCCCTATGCGACGCGTCAACTATATCCCAGGCTTTTAGGCCCTTCTTTAACCAGACCACACAGATAAGATTGTAAAAAACAGAGGCACTGCTGCAAGTTAAATACAGTTTATTAAAATATAGTCACAATTTAGACTATCATTTATAAATGACCACACTAGAAGTGGGAGACTATATTGGCTCTCTTAACACCAAAAAAAGAATAAAATACTGTAGTTAAAACCCTTCCAAAACTAAAAGTAAAATAAATCAAAAACTGAAACAATAGCAGGGCAACCTACACACAAAAGAGATCAGATTAAACAAACACATTAACCAGCCCGACAATCATAAGAAACAGCCCTACCTTCTCTAAAGTGAGACCAGTGCTCTGTATGCCACTCTCTAGCAGTATGTAACCACTCAGTAGCAGTATATAACGACCGACTTAAGTGATCATTTACCAGTTTTCACAATCTTTAAAAATGATCAAAATATCACAAAAGCAGTCACAACGAAGAAAAAGATCATAAACACATCAAAAAAAGTTTTGGAAAAATTGAAAGAGGATCTGGATAAACAAGACTGGAATGATGTGTATGTTGATGATGCGAACAGAGCATATGATGAGTTTATGAATATCTTGGAAACCCTGTATGTAAAGAATTGTGTGCAAACAAATTACACAAAGAGAAATACGAATGATCAACCATGGATGACAAAAGGGTTAAGAAATGCATGTAAAAAAAAGAATTATTTGTATTCATGTTTCTTGAAATTACGAAGTCAGAGCGCAGAAGAAAAATATAAAAAGTATAAAAATAAATTAGTAGGGATTATAAGGAAACATAAGAAAGAATATTATAGTAAATTATTAGATAAAACTAATGGTGATATGAAAGCAACATGGCGAGTAATGAATGGTGTACTGAAGAATCATAAAGCAAAAACTGGTATTTCAAAATATTTTGTAAAAGACAACGATGAAGTTCATGATGAAAATGAAATTGTTAATGGATTTAATCAATATTTTGTAAATGTTGGATCAAGCCTTGCAGCTAAGATACCAAAAGTAGATAAAAATATGATCCACTCAATTACAGGTTGTGCAAATAGTATTTTCCTAAATGGAACTAACAAAGAGGAAATAATGAATGTAGTAAAACATCTTACAGACAAGAGATCGAAAGACTGGGTGGACATGGATATGATGTTTGTAAAGGACATAATGAGCCATATTATTGAGCCGTTCACATACATATGTAACTTATCATTTTCAACAGGAATTTTTCCAGATAATATGAAAGTAGCTAAGGTCGTTCCTCTTTTTAAAAATGGTGATAAATGTGTATTCAACAATTATAGACCTATATCCTTGTTACCACAGTTTTCAAAAATTCTTGAAAAACTATTTGTGAACAGACTAGACCAATTTATAGATAAACAAAATATTCTAAGCAACAGTCAGTATGGGTTTAGATCAAAAAACTCTACATCAATGGCTCTCATGGAATTAATGGAACAAATAACTACTGCTGTCGATCAAAAACAACATTGTATCAGTATCTTTGTTGATTTAAAAAAAGCATTCGATACTATTGATCACACCATTCTCCTTGAAAAACTGAACAAATATGGTATTAGAGGACCAGCATTACAGTGGGTATCTAGCTACTTAAAAAATAGGAAACAATTTGTACAAATAAATGATGTAAGATCTGACCTCTGTAATATCACATGTGGAGTTCCCCAAGGCTCTGTACTTGGACCAAAGCTTTTTATTTTATATGTGAATGACTTGGTAAATGTGTCAGGACTCCTTAAATGTGTACTTTTCGCTGATGATACCACTTTTTTCTGTTCAGGTGAAGATATAGAACAAATGTTAGAATTGATAAAGACAGAATTTGTCAAGATACAAACTTGGTTTAAAATAAATAAATTATCATTAAATCTAGAAAAAACTAATTACATGATATTCGGTAATAAAAAGAAAACTGTTGATGTTCCACTCAAAATTGAGGATGTTGAGATTTGTAGAGTGAATGAGGTGAAGTTTTTGGGTGTTATCATTGATGACAAACTGACATGGAAACAACACATAAATTCTGTAAGAATAAAAATAGCTAGATCGATAGCAGTACTGTACAAAGTCAGAGACCTATTGAATGATAAAGCTCTGTATTTGTTGTATAACACAATCATTGTTCCACACTTAATCTATTGTATTGATGTTTGGGGGAAAGCGTGTAAAACAATCACAAAGCCTATTTTTGTATTACAGAAAAGAGCTGTAAGAATTATCACTAGAAAGCATTACCGTCATCCATCAAGTACATTATTTTATCAACTAAAATTATTGAAGTTCCATGATTTGGTAGACTATAATATTTTATCAGTTATGTATAGAGCTCAAAATAATGCATTACCTTTAAATATCCAAATGCACTTTGTTAAAAGACAAAGTTGTTATAATCTTAAGGGAACAGAGTTGTTTGTAAAACCACAATTCAGAACCAGTTTGAAGGGACGTTCTACCTCAATCCAGGGAATTAGATTATGGAATGGCTTGGAGAATGTAGTTAAAAATGCCAAGTCAATGTTTACATTTAAAAAAATGATCAAAACAAATGTGTTAAAAAAATATATGTGAAATAACGTAATGTGTATTGTATTAGTTAGAAAATTAGAAAGAGTTAGTCATTTTGTACTGTTAGTTAGAAAATTAAAAAGAGTTAGTAATTTTGTACTGTTGGTTGAAGAATATTATTGTTTAACCTGACTGTTGGAAAAAGTTGGTTGAAGATTATTATTGTTTACATGGTTTGACTACTGTTGTTTAATCTGATTGTTGGAGATAAGGGGCAGATATAATAAGATTTATTCTTCTTTCTGCCACCTTTCATTTTTTTACATTTTGTACACTATCATTATGAGATTGCCTTGTATTGTTTCTTTTGTAAAAAAATGAACAAATTTAATAAACATAAACATAAACATAAAC
>JBBPBX010070112.1:0-18679 GCA_038048925.1 Garcialebias charrua
CTCAGCTCTCTCTTCACCACGACAGACCGGTACAGCGCCCGCTTCACTGCGGACGCTGCACCTATCCGCCTATCGATCTCACGCTCCAGTTTTCCCTCATTCGTGAACAAGATCCCGAGATACTTAAACTCCTCCACTTGGGTAAGGACCTCCTCCCCGACCCGGAGAGGGCACGCTACCCTTTTCCGGCTCAAGACCATGGCCTCGGATTTGGAGGAACTGATCCTCATCCCGGCCGCATCACATTCAGCTGCAAACCGCTCCAGCGAAAGCTGTAGATCACGAGCTGATGAAGCCAATAGGACCACATCATCTGCAAAAAACAGAGAAGCGATTCTAAGGCCACCAAAACGGATCCTCTCAACACCTTGGCTGCGCCTAGAAATTCTGTCCATAAAAGTTATAAACAGAATCGGTGACAAAGGGCAACCTTGGCGGAGTCCAACTCTCACCGGAAACGAGCCTGACTTACTGCCGGCAATGCGGACCAAGCTCTGACACCGGTCGTACAGGGACCTAACAGCCCATATCAATGGGCCTGGTACCCCATACTCCCGGAGTACCCGCCACAGAACCCCCCGAGGGACGCGGTCGAATGCCTTTTCCAAGTCTACAAAGCACATGTAAACTGGTTGGGCAAACTCCCACGCACCCTCCAGGACCCTGTTGAGGGTGTAGAGCTGGTCTAGTGTTCCACGACCAGGACGAAAACCACACTGCTCCTCCTGAATCCGAGGTTCGACTATCCGACGGACCCTCCTCTCCAGAACCCCTGAATAGACCTTACCAGGGAGGCTTAAGAGTGTGATCCCTCTATAGTTGGAACACACCCTACGGTCCCCCTTTTTGAATAGGGGAACCACCACCCCAGTCTGCCAATCCAAGGGAACTGCCCCCGATGTCCACGCGATATTGCAGAGTCGCGTAAGCCAACACAACCCCACAACATCCAGAGCCCTAAGGAACTCAGGACGAATCTCATCCACCCCCGGAGCCTTGCCACCGCGGAGCTTTTTAACCACCTCGGCGACCTCAGCACCAGAGATTGGAGAGCCCGACCCAAAGTCCCCAGGCTCCGCTTCCTCAGTGGAAGACGTGCCAGTAGGATTGAGGAGGTCTTCGAAGTATTCCGCCCACCGACTCACAACATCCCGAGTTGAGGTCAACAGCACGCCATCCCCACCATAAATGGTGTTGGTCGCGTACCGCTTTCCCCCCCTGAGACGCCGGATGGTGGACCAGAATCGCCTCGAAGCCGTACGGAAGTCATTCTCCATGGCCTCTCCGAACTCCTCCCACGCCCGAGTTTTTGCCTCAGCAACCACCCGAGCCGCATGCCGCTTGGACTGCCGGTACCTATCTGCTGCTTCCGGGGTCCCACAGGCCAAAAAGGCCCAATAGGACTCCTTCTTCAGCTTGACAGCATCCCTCACCGCCGGTGTCCACCACCGGGTTCGAGGGTTGCCACCACGACAGGCACCAACAACCTTGCGGCCACAACTCCGATAAGCTGCCTCGACAATAGAGGCGCGAAACATGGCCCACTCGGGCTCAATGTCCCCCGCCTCCCTCGGAACGTGTTCAAAGCTCTCCCGGAGGTGGGAGTTAAAGCTCCGTCTTACGGGAGACTCTGCCAGACGTTCCCAGCAGACCCTCACAATACGTTTGGGTCTGCCAGGTCTGACCGGCATCCTCCCCCACCATCGGAGCCAACTCACCACCAGGTAGTGGTCAGTTGACAGCTCCGCCCCTCTCTTCACCCGAGTGTCCAGGACATGCGGCCGCAGATCAGATGAGACGACAACAAAGTCGATCATTGAACTACGACCTAGGGTGTCCTGGTGCCAAGAGCACATATGGACACCCTTATGCCTGAACATGGTGTTCGTTATGGACAATCCATGACGAGCACAGAAGTCCAACAACAGAACACCACTCGGGTTCAGATCAGGGGGGCCGTTCCTCCCAACCACACCCCTCCAGGTCTCACTGTCATTGCCCACGTGAGCGTTGAAGTCCCCCAGCAGAACAAGGGAGTCCCCAGGAGGCGCACCCTCCAATACCCCCTCCAAGGACTCCAAAAAGGGTGGGTAATCTGCGCTGCCGTTCGGCGCATAGGCACAAACAACAGTCAGAGCCCGTCCCCCCACACGTAGGCGAAGGGAGGCTACCCTCTCGTTCACCGGGGTGAACCCCAACGTACAGGCACCAAGATGGGGGGCAACAAGTATGCCCACTCCTGCTCGGCGCCTCTCACCAGGGGCAACTCCAGAGTGGAAGAGTGTCCAACCCCTCTCAAGGAAACTGGTTCCAGAGCCAGAGCCATGCGTTGAGGTGAGTCCGACTATTTCTAGCCGGAACCTCTCAACCTCACACACTAGCTCAGGCTCCTTCCCCACCAGAGAGGTGACATTCCATGTCCCAATGGCCAGCTTCTGTAGCCGAGGATCAGACCGCCAGGGTCCCCGCCCTCGGCCACCACCCATTCCACAATGCACCCGACCCCTTTGGCCCCTCCCACAGGTGGTGAGCCTATGGGAAGGGGGACCCACGTCTCCTCTTCGGGCTGTGCCCGGCCGAGCTCCATGGGTGAAAGCCCGGCCACCAGGCGCTCGCCAACGTCGCCAAGTTATTTATCCAAAGATAAATAACTTTATAAAGAATAATTATACAACCAACAAAAGGATTACAAAATGGCTGGCAGATCTGCTATACTGGTGGACCTGGAACCAGCATCAGCACATCAAGCTCTCCCGCTGGATTGACCCACAAGTTATTCACTTTTGGATATGGAACTGGTCGATCTGCCAGAGCATGTTGCTCCTCTAATACCCATCGACTCTGGAATAGAAAACAGGAACAAGGATGGAAGGACATTGAATCAATACTGTTGAACAGGAACAGCTTAAAAAATTTGTGGAGCAACAACACCACTTACAGGAGGAGTTGAAAACAAACTTTGAACAGTTTTCAAAAAGAATTGCTACCCAATTGGATCAAATGAGCACAAAACTAACACTCATTTCTGAAGCAGCAAAGAGAGCTTGTTAAACATGTGGACCAACGAGTGGAGTATTTAAGAACACAGTTTGACACTTCACTTGGATGGCGGTTAAAGGAACAGTATGCTGAAATTACTACAAAACTCATACCTGATACCATCCACCCAGTAAAAGAGGAAATTTCTGTCTGTCTTAACACTTTACACTCCATGGCTGAGGAAATTCACAGTGCAAGAGCAACCACTTCAACTGGACATGCAGGTGTACAAATCTACTCAGACGACCTACTTCGAGAGAAACATCTAAAAGTTGTAGGCCATCCCAGATTGCAGTCAACAATAAGAGATGGTAAACGGGATGATCTGCTTGAGTCAACTGGAAGTTCAACCAACCAAGGCAAAACCAGAAGCAGAATTTTGGGGAAAAGCCCTATCAAACTACAGTTTCCAACTTTTGGAAAAGTTGAGGACTCCGCTGATCCCCTTCAGTACCTAGAGAGGTGTGAGGATTTTTTGGCCCTCAATCCACTCACTGATGAAGAGCTTATGGCTACTCTTCGTAACGTATTACATGGTACCTCCAGGGACTGGTGGGATGTGGCACGTCATAAAATACAAACCTGGAGAGAATTCAACAAACAATTCCGTGCAGCTTTCTTATCAGAGGATTATGAGGATGAGCTGGCTGAGAGAGTACGCAACAGAATTCAAAAAGAGGATGAAGGCATCCGAGACTTTGCCTACATGTATCAATCACTGTGCAAACATTGGAAGACGACTATAAGTGAAGAGGAAGTTGTTAAATTAATTTTGAAAAACATCAACCCTCAACTAGCCAGTCAATTGAGAAATAGAGTTACTTCTGTGGATGAACTTGTCCGCCTGGGACAGCAACTGGAGAAGAACCAACAGAATCAACTGCAATATGAACAGAGGAAAAGTTTGTGGAAAACAATTCAAAAAACCCTTATCAGTGAGGCTGCTGCATTGCCAATTATGAAAAGTGTATCAACTGAGCAATATTCAATTACCTCCAATTGACCATCTCAAGTGTACTGCTGGCGCTGCAAAGGACACCATGCACCAGCTTCCTGTCCACAGTGGAAGGCTAATAAATACAGGATGAAAACTGCAAATTCTTCAGAGGCACAGACTTCTAGTAATTCTCAAAATCAATGTCAAGCACCATCCCACTCATCGACTCTCCCAGATTGGACAAGAGCTACTGCCTTTGTGAGCTATTCAGAATTAACTGATGACACCCTTCTGCCTTGTCAGTTGATGATTCCATTAAAAGTGGGTCATTGGAAAGGAACTGCCATTCTGGATAGGGGCTCATTTTACACCCTGATAAATGAAGATATTTGGTCAGGAGTGAGTGAACCTCACAATGTACTCAAACCATGGACCAGGGAACCTTTGTATCTAGCAGATGGAGAAGGACAGCAACCACTAAGATGGAGTGAACTTACTCGGACCATACAATCTGAAACAGTGACATTGCCTTGTGTGATCCTGACTGCAAAGAGCCTTGCTTTCTCTGCTGTAGTGAGACTTGACTTCATTTTCTTTTCCGGCCTACAGTTTGATGTCTCTGAACATAGTTACTGGTTTAAAACAAAATAAAAATCAAAGTTAGCCATTTATAAGTGTATCTGCTTTAAAGTCCAGAGAATTATTTCAACCTCATATTGCCTTCTTTTCTGCAATGCGTCCACCACCATTAACATCCTTTCCTATACGCCAGGATCTCTTGGAAATAGCCACAGATCAAAGTCAAAAGTCAAAGTCAACTTTATTGTCAGAACTGCAATATGTACAGGACATACACAGGATTGAAATTGCGTTTCTCTCAGTCCCTCGGTGCAACAGTAACCATCTAAACACTAAACACTAAAACATTTAATACACATAAGCATAAAATAGTAAAAAAGTGTAACACTGTCCTGAGTTTTTTCATAATAGTATAAAAGTATGAAAATTTACACCAACACTGAAACACCAAACACCCCTAAAACACCAAACACCCAATGAACATAAGCATAAAATGAAATAATAAAAGTGTAATACTGTCCTGAGTTTTTGCATAGTAGTATGAAAAGTATAAAAACGTAAATCTATAAAATAAACTGAAGTTTCTAGCGTTGACATTTGCAAAGAGTGGCACAGCAGCATATAAGTTAATGTACACAGTATATGTATGAGGTAGTTGATGTTGGTATAGAGGCAAAGTGGCATATGAAGTAAGGCACATAAGGCACATTTGGCATCCTTAGATAAGGCTAGTCAGAGAATGCTGTATATGTATCTGCAGTAGTGTAGATAAAAGTAGTGTAAATGTAAACAGTAGTAATAAATGTAAAGCAGTAGTAATAAATGTAAACAGTATTAATAAATGTAAACAGTGAATGTAAACAGTAGTATGACTATAGGCAGTAATGTAATACAAACATTAGTGCAAATATGAGAAGTAGTGCAAACTGAATGAACACATGACCGAGAGTTTAGTGAATAACCCGTTTGATGACACAGAGTCCAGTGTTAAAAACTTTGTGTTGAGTGGTAATGTGTGAGAAAGTTTTTTGTGTTAAGGCAGTTCAAATGGGAGGGGAGGCAGAGCAGGCAGAGTGTTTAGCATTCTGACTGCCTGATAATGCCCATCTGGATGACTTTGGAAAAAGACAACTGTTACATCAACTACAACACAATAAGAATGTTTGTACAAGATGGTGTAGTGGCAGGGCTTTTGACTTGAGACCCGAAGGACGCGGGTTCGCACCCCGGCCCCGGCCACTACACACCTTGGGGTGTCTATGAGTGCACATCTAATTCTCCAGCTCCCCGAGCGCGACTACGTTGCTCGCTGCACCACCTGGTGGTGGTTGGGTTAAAGGCAGAAAACCAATTTTGTCTGTCAAGTATGGGAAACATACACAGATGACAAATGTGACAAATTATTATTATTATTATTATTTGGGCTGTACAGGAGTTCTCACACACAAGATTTTCCTCACGTACCAAGTACCCATCTGTCACTTCCACCTCTTCCTTACAGCATTAATGAATTTGTTGAACTGCTAGTGTGTAGTCAGTTTTAATGTAAATCTTCTTATTACACTTCACTTTCGTTGTCACTGACACCAACACTATCGTCAAACTAAAATACAACATAAACTTAAGTGAGACGGTGTCATGAATACAATCGTGATATAAAAATAATATAACATATAAATACCTCACTGGCTGACCCTTCCTTTTGAGGTAGAAATGAGAGTAATAAAGAACTTCTTAAACTTAAATTACTTTTGTACAGATACTTGCTTATATCATGCCTTCATAGCATGTAAATCTTCTTTCTTTAGTTACCTAGCAACATCCTGGAAAGCACTTCCTACTTTTGCCTTTCAAAATAAGAGTCATAACAAAAGAATGTGCATAATACAAAATAAAACATGTAAACTAAAACTATGGCAGTAAAACTCCCACCAAATCACTAACCTATTGTGATTTCACTTCAAACATATAACATTACAATAAAATATACAGTATTTACATTTTAGCATTTACTCTGCTTCTAGTAACAATACAGTTTTATGAACTGGTCTATCAAGATACACTGGCTTGACAGTCCTTTTTCCATCATTATCCAAGGTTGAGTCACTTAGCAACAGCTTCACCTTCCTGATCCTTCCATCTGCGCTTAGATATACCTCTGTTACTCTTGCTAGTTTCCACTTGTTCCTTGGAGAATTGTCTCCTTGAAGAATAACAATGTTGTTTACCTTTGCATTCCTTTTCTTTCTTTGCTAGATTTGTCTCTTTGACAAATTTAGAAGATCTAGAAGGCAGGATTTCCACTCTCTGTAGAGCTGATCCGAAAGAGGCTTGTCCCATCCGACATTCTCCTGACATTCTCCTGATATAATTGTTGCAGGATTTGTTTTCCTTTTAGGATGAAGGGTGCCACAAATCCCAGTGGATCATACACTGACGCCACTGTCCACAGGATTCCTCTTCTTGTCATTGGGTGTTCTTTGACTGTTATTCTGAATTGAAACTCATCAGAAGAAATACACCACTGAACACCAAGTGCTCTTTCCATCAGTGGCTCTCCAAGTGCTAGATCCAAATCTTTAATACTGTCAGCACACTCCTCTCTGGGCAGCGACTTTAACACATTGTCACTGTTTGATACGAACTTGTGTAATCTTAGTTTTCCTGTGTTACACAGCTCTCTTGCTTCCTTGACTAGTTTTATTGCTTCTGTGTCTGATGTAACACTTACAAGTCCATCATCTACATAAAAGTTTCTTTGAATAAACTTCACTGTGGTTGGAGAGAACTTTCCCTCACCTTGTGCAGCTAGATGTTTTAAACCAAAATTGGCGCAACCAGGTGAAGAAGCTGCACCAAACAGGTGAACCTTCATGCGAAAGACTGAGGGGAGAACACTTAGATCACCATGCTCCCACCATAGAAAGCGTAAATAATCCTGGTCTTGAGGTGTTACATGGAACTGGTGTAACATGCGCTCCACGTCACACATTACAGCCACTGAGCCCTTCCTGAACCTACAGAGTACTCCCACCAAAGCGTTTGTTAGGTCAGATCCTGTAAGCAGGTGTTCATTTAGCGAAGTGTCTTGATATTGTGTAGAGCAGTCAAAGACTACATGGATCTTGCCGGGCTTTTGAGGGTGGTATAACCCATGGTGGGGAATTTACCAGGCAGGGGTATTACAGAGTTCCTTCTCCGGTACTTTCTCTGCGTCATAGCGTGCAATAATGTCCTCCATGAACTTTGCATAGTCTGAGTAGTACTTTTGATCCCTTATGAATCTGGGTTTGAGACTGCTTAAGCGTTACATAGCACTTGACATGTTATTGGGAAGATTTGGTCTGTCACTTTTGAAAGGCAGGGGCATTTCATAATGTCCATCTTGTTTTTGTTTGATTCCTTCTTGTAGCTTTCTTATGAAGCAGACATCTTCTTGTGAAATGCTCATCTCTTCCAGTGCTCTCTCTATAAAATCTGATTCAAGTGCTTTGATTACATCTGGACCTGTTACTTCTTTTATTTGTGTCTTGCAGATATAATGAATTTTATTCTTTAGCTTTGTGGTTGGCTCAGTCTCTGGTATTACTTGCTTTACAGTGATGCGATGACTTACTCCAATTAAATCGCTGCCTTCGTCACTTGAGTCACAGTAACTTATGATGCTCCAGCCCAAATCTGTTTTCTGGGCATAAGGCTGGCTTCCTTCACCACATATGACTTCTCTGGGCATTAAGGCTTGTGTGCAGTTGTAGCCTAGTAGGAGTCCTATCTCACAGTCCAATGGTGGAGCAATGTGTCCAGTGAGATGCTCCAAATGTGGCCATGACCTTGCCGTGTCTGAAGTAGGAATATGGCTACGATTGGCAGGTATAAAATCACGTGTGTAGGCAACTGGCACAGTGAGTTTCTTTTCGGAAAACAATCCTCTTATTTGCAAAGCTTCAAGTTTTGTACATGGTACAGTTGTTTTCTTGGATGACATTGTAGACAATTTGAGCTTAACTTAGGTTTTGGCTGTGTCCAGATTGTTCGCTACGTCATCGAGAATAAAAGACGAATCACTCTGTGTGTCCAGTAGAGCGTAGGTAAGTATTTCTTTGTTTGGCTCATTTTGTGTGGATACATAGACAGGTACTATTGCAGATGTCTGTGTTTCTACTTTCATGAATCACTCTGTTAGACGTACTTTCGTTAACTGTGTCTTGTGACTGTGTTACCTGTTGCAGAGTTTCCTTCCGTTCAGCTACTTATTGTTCTTTAGGTTGTTCTTTCTTTGTCTCGTGTCTTTGTCTTTCTTCATGCAGACATGTGGGATGTTGTCTTGAGCACGTGTTGCATGTCATCCGATTGGTACAGTTCTTGGAGAAGTGACCACTATTTAGACAGCCAAAACATAGTTTTTCACCTTGAATGAACTTGACTCTCTCAGTAACTGGTTTCTCAGTGAACTTACGACATTTGTGTAAGCTGTGTCCTGCTCTTTTACAATACACACAAGAGATCATGCTTCTTTCTGTAGAGTTAGTTGTAAATATTTTCGCAGTATCTTGTTTCTTATGAATGAGTGTAAGTTGAGGTTTTGTCTTTGGTTTATCAAAGTCACTTTGTCTTATAGCTTGAAATGATGTAATGGGATTACATGCAATACTTGCCTCCATTGACAGGAATGTTACAAAGTAACTGAAATGTGGGAACTGTTTGTGCTCCAGCTGGTACATTGTAGCCTTCCGGTTCCATCTGTTGCTTAACCAGTCTGGCAGTTTAGCAGCAAGTCTTTGATTCTCTATTCCATCATTGAGGATGTTCAGATTATCATTGGTAGCCATTGCAGATTGGCAGCTTTGTAAGAAATCCACAAACTTTCTTAATTCTGCACTGTCTTTACCTTGGAGCTTTGGCCATGTATGCAGCTTGTCCCTGAAGGCCTTAGCAATGACAAAAGGCTCTCAATAACGTTCATTGAGCATATTCCATGCTGCCATATAAGAGTATTCAGAGCCAATCATAAAATAGCCATCTAAGGCTTCTTTAACACACCCACTTACACATTTCTGTAGGAAAAATATATTTTCTGCTGTGGGAATGTTCTTTCTCTATTAAGAGTCTCAAAAGATGCTTTCCAATGTTTAAACTTAAGTGGATCCCCACAAAATACTGAGGGCTCTGGAATCGGTAGCCTATTAGCTGACATGGCTTCTGCTAAAACCTTTACAAGCTCACCTGTGCTCTCGTGAATGACATTTAGCTGTTGTGGTGGTTGTGTGGGTTGATTAGCAGTGTCTTTGAACTCAGTTACCTGTATGTTTGCAGGATTCGGACTGATGCTTTCTTGCTTCACTGAAAAGTAGTCTTCTTCATAAACTTGTAATTTTGCCTTTGCTGCATTGAGTTTTTTCAGAATTTCCAGTCTTTCAATTTCCTTTTTTAAGTCCTCGACTGACTTTCCCCTTGCAGCACTTTCCGCTTGTTGTCTCTTGATCACAGCCGCCTTCTCCTTTTCTCTTTTTAACTTGCGTTCAGTTTCCTCTCTTTCTTTTAGATGGCGTTGTGACATTGCATCAGCTTCTTGTTTTGCAATTATGCGTTTGTTTTCTTCTTCTATGGTTTGCATTTTTCCTCTAAATTTCTCTTGTTCAGCCATTATCTTAAGCACGGCCTTTGTGGCTTCATACTCATAGCTTCTTGTCTTTTGGTGGAGGAGCCATTAGAAATAACTGTGCTGGCCTTAAACGGACTATGAACTGAGACAGTATCTGAGCTAGAAGATGTAAATAAAGGTAGTCCCCGACTTACGAGCGCTCTGACCTACGAGCGTCCGGACTTACGAGCTGGCGAACGAGCAGTAAATTTGTAAAAAATACAGCACTTTTTTGTGTTTTTAAATGAAAGTGTGTTAGCTAACCGTTTGGAAACACGTTTCCGACCATGTTTATGAACTAATATGAACATTTTTGATGAAAAACGAGTGTTCGTAGTAGCGCTACTATAACTGTTCCAAGTTACGAGCGAAAATCCGGACTTACGAGAACACGTGCTTCGTGTTCCAACTTACGAATTTTCGTGTTACGAGCAACTCGCAGGAACGGAACTCGCTCGTAAGTCGGGGACTACCTGTACAGAACTAGCATCAGGCCAAACAATCTCCTCCTTATTTATTCCCTCAACATAACATTGGATGTTTTGGAAAACTAACTTAGTTGGCTGCTAGACTGGCTGCTAGACTTCCTGACCGGGAGACCACAGACAGTACGGATCGGGAGTAACACATCTAGCACCATCACATTGAACACAGGGGCCCCACAAGGATGTGTGCTGAGCCCCCTTCTATTCACCCTGCTAACACACGACTGCACACCATCGTACAGCTCCAACCACTTCATCAAGTTTGCGGACGACACAACAGTGGTAGGTCTCATCAGCAACAACGATGAGACGGACTACAGGAACGAGGTGAGCCGCCTGGCCTTGTGGTGCGGACACAACAATCTCACTCTCAACGTGGAGAAGACAAAGGAGATTGTTGTGGACTTCAGGAAGAGGGATGCCCAACATCCCCCTCTGACCATCAACAGCACCGCAGTGGAGAGAGTAGACAGCACCAAGTTCCTGGGAGTGCACGTCTCAAAGGACCTGTCCTGGAGCAGGAACACTGCAGCACTGGCAAAGAAGGCTCACCAGCGTCTCTACTTTCTCCGCAAGCTGAAAAGGGCTGGAGCTTCAACCCCCATCATGAGCACCTTCTACAGAGGTGCCATAGAAAGTGTCCTGACCAGCTGCATCACTGTGTGGTTTGGTGCATGTACTGCATCCTGCCGCAAGAGCCTCCAGCGCATTGTGAGAGCAGCTGAGAAGATCGTGGGCACCTCCTTGCCCTCACTGCAGGACTTACACAGCAAACGCCTCACTCGGAAAGCCCACCGCATGGCAGGTGATCCCACACACCCACTACACAGCTGCTTCAGACTGCTGCCATCAGGAAGGAGACTGAGGAGTCTCCAGGCTCGAACCAGCAGACTGAGAGACAGCTCTGTTCATCAGGCAGTCAGAATGCTAAACACTCTGCCTGCTCTGCCTCCCCTCCCATTTGAACTGCCTTAACACTAAAACTTTCTCACATATTATCACTCAACACAAAGTTTTTAACACTAGACTCTGTGTCACCAAACGGGTTTTCACTAAACTCTCGGTCATGTGCTCATACAGTTTGCACTACTTCTCATAATTGCACTAATGTCTGTATTACATCACTGCCTATAATCATAATACTGTTTACATTCTCTGTTTACATTTATTAATACTGTTTACTTTTATTACTACTGCTTACATGTAATTACTACTGTTTACATTTATTTACACTACTTTAATATCTACACCACTGCTGGTACATATACAGTGTGCTCTGAACGGTCTTATTTAGGGATGCCCAATGTGCCTTACTGCATATGCCACTTTTTGCCTCTACAACAACATCAACTACTACCTCATACATATACTGTGTACATTGACTCATACGCTGCTTTGCCACTTTGCAAATGTCAATGCTAGAAACCTTTAGTTTATTTTAGTTATACTTTTTATACTCTTTTTTTATACCACTATGCAAAAAAAAAAAAAAAAAAAAAAACACAGGACAGTGTTAGTTTTACTATTTTTATGCTTATGTCTATTATTATATGTTTCAGTGTTTCAATGTTTAGATGTTTACTGTTGCACCGAGGGACTGAGAGAAACGCAATTTCGGTCCTGTGTATGTCCTGCACTGTACATATTGCAGATCTGACAATAAAGTTGACTTTGACTTAGTCACTGATATGCCTTTGTCTAACTTGGAATGCACATCATGGGGTGGTCCATCCATTACTCTGTATTGATCATAAATATCATTAAGAGCGGCTAGCTCTCTTTGCACAATGTCCATATGACCTTCAAGAATGTCAATTGGATCTCCTTTCATAACAGATTTTTTAGCAACCTTGATTAATGCCTTCCGTCTGTCATAAGTACTTTCAAAATGACGTTACAACCCCTGTAGTTTTTCTTTATGAAATTGTCTTCCTTTTCCTGTGTCATTTGTTTCTGACATTTTGTTTTACTTGAACTGTTATGGACTTTTACTTGGTGAAATGTCTTTTTAACTTAACTTAAATTATGAGCTTCTTTGCATTACTTCCCTTCTTGTTATCTTGTTGTGCTGCTGTTGTCAAGCTTCACACAGTTCCTTGTTGTTACTCCTTCCTTGTGTCACTTTCCAAACATGAACTTAAATGTCTGGCTTCTGGACGTCTTTATGAAGAAGAAGCAGATGAACATGTGACCGTTAACATTTGCAGCCGTTGGTCTTTGGTGCAATGATGCAATGTCGCCACCAGAGGTCAGGGCGTTCATGCAGCTCCGTTCCTTTTCTTTGTCATCGAGTTCGACTTTGTCATCGAGTTAGACTGTCACTTCCACCTCTTCCTTACAGCAGTAATGAATTTGTTGAACTGCTAGTGTGTACTGTAGTCAGTTTTAATGTAAATCTTCTTATTACACTTCACTTTCGTTGTCACTGACACCAACACTACCGTCAAACTAAAATACAACATAAACTTAAGTGAGACGGTGTCATGAATACAATCGTGATATAAAAATAATATAACAAATAAATACCTCGCTGGCTGACCCTTCCTTTTGAGGTAGAAATGAGAGTAATAAAGAACTTCTTAAACTTAAATTACTTTTGTACAGATACTTGCCTTCATCTTTGGTTACCTAGCAACATGCTGGAAAGCACTTCCTACTTTTGCCTTTCAAAATAAGAGTCATAACAAAAGAATGTGCATAATACTAAATAAAACATGTAAACTAAAACTATGGCAGTAAAACTATCAAACAAAAACCTTACCGTGTGTCACCCATCAAGCTTCAGGTCATCAAGGAGCACATACAAGAGATGTTGGAAAAAGATATTATAGAGCCATCTACTTCTCCTTATGTTGCTCCAGTGGTCCTGGTACCAAAAAAACAAGATTCAAAAGCAAGATTCTGTGTGGATTATAGAAAACTAAATGCTGCTACACACACTGATGCTTATCCCATCCCTAACCTCCAAGAAATATTGGAATCACTACATGGAACAGCTGTTTTCACAACTTTGGACCTCAACAGTGGCTACTGGCTGGTTAAAATGGATGAAGAAAGTCATGAAAAAACTGATTTTATCTGTCCTCTTGGCTTATACCAATTTAGAGTGATGCCCTTTGGACTAAAAAACGCACCTGCCACCTTCCAACATATAATGGATACAGTTCTAGGAGATTTGAGAGGAAGCAATTGTTTTGTCTACTTGGATGATATCATTATTTATTCCACCATACCAGAGCAGCACGTTTGACCTACAAGCTGTTTTTGACAAACTGGAGATAGCAAATCTAACTGTAAACATGAAAAAGAGCCAATTTTTCTGTACATCACTAAAGTTTCTGGGTCATACCGTCTCATCTGCTGGAGTAGAAGTGGACGCTGAAAAAATAAAGGCTGTTCAGGACTTTTCAATACCACAAAACATTAAAGAGCTGCAACAAATTCTCGGACTGGCTGGATGGTACCATCGCTTTGTGCCAAGATTTTCACAGCTCACTGAACCCCTCAATGCTCTAAAACAGAAAGGGGCAAAGTACCTCTGGACTCCCCAATGTCAAGCAGCTTTTGAGGCTCAAAAAAAAAAAAAACTCGTCTCACCACCAATACTTGGATATCCTGATTTTAATCTCCCATTTATTGTCTAACCAGATGCTAGTGAAGTTGGTTTGGGTGCTGTCCTAGCTCAACCAACGGGACTTGGGTCAGAGCATCTTCTTGCCTTTGCCAGTCGCAATTTAAATGGAGCACAGAAATTATTCTACCACCGAACAAGAGTGTCTTGCTATGGTATGGGCTCTTGAAAAATGGCAATATCTGGAAAGGAGGCATTTTACTGTTATCACTGACCATTCTTCCCTCGTTTGGGTCTTTAAAACCACAAAACCTAGCACAAGATTGATCCATTGGGCTCTTCGCCTTCAAGAATTCACCTTTATGGTAGAATACCGTAAAGGCAAATACAATACAGTGCCAGATACCCTATCAAGAGCACCAGTGCACAATAATCAATCACCCACCTGTGCTACGATGTTACGCTCAATGAAAGATACCTCACAACATCTACAAATAACTGATAAGGATATCTGGAAAGCACAACAGACTGATCCTGATGTACAGAGCCTTTATTAAAAAAATCACTGAAACAGGAGAAATCATCAAAAGTTCAACAACCAAATTCACTATTGTGGAAGATAAAGTGTACAAAGTGACACAATTACCTCATGAAACTGCATCAAATCTACATTCCATCATCTCTCTGTCAGCAGTTACTTCATCACTATCATGACGATCCCTTATCTGGACACCTTGGACGATATAAGACATGCAAGCGATTACAAGCCCTTATGTTTTGGCCCAAGATGAGCCTGTATGTAAGAGATTATGTGCGCAATTGTAAGGTATGCCAGCTTTACAAACCTGAGAACCGGAGACCACGTGGAAAGCTTCAACAGACTAGTCCACAATCCTTGGGAGATGCTAGGGGTGGATCTCATGGGACCATTGCCTCGCAGTGCCAGCGGAAATCTGTATTTAATAGTCTTTGTTGACTATTACACTCGCTGGATAGAACCATTTCCTCTCCGCAAGGTGACAGCAGAGACTGTATCTCACATCCTGAACAAAGAAATACTCACCCGTTGGGGTACACCAACCTACATCCTCTCCGACCAAGGTCCACAGTTTGTATCTTCTGTGTTTGAAGACATCTGCAAATGTTGGAATCTCCAGCGGAAGCGGACATCACCATACCACCCTCAAACCAACCTAACAGAAAGGATAAACCGCAACATGAAGGCAATAATTGCATCACATGTGAAAGAAAAACATAAAACCTAGGATAAATACTTATCGGAGTTCCGCTTTGCTCTCAACTCAGCAGTACATGAATCCTCAGGAGTGACCCCTGCCGAACTCAACCTTGGTCGTTCTTTAAGAGGACCCCTGGATAATGAACTCCAACCACACCTATGTGATCAAGATTCGCCTGCATATCCCACAGCTAAACAATTGACTGAACTCAGACATCTGGTTACCCACAACTTGGAAAAGGTACGCACAAAACAAAAAAAGTACCGGTACAAAGAAGAGAAGCTGACTTCAAGATTCAAGATTGAATATGGCTTCGCACTCACCTCAGCTCAAGGGCAGATATGTCTTATTCTGCCAAACTTGCTCCACATTGGAAAGGTCCTTACCGGATTGTCCAAAAACTAGGACCTATGAACTATGAGATTGTCTTGGAAGGCACTGGGGAGGATCTTCGCATAGTAAATGTGACACAAATGAAACCTTGCTATCCTACCGCTGAAGAAGTTAACAGGAAGCAAAGAAAGACACTCCTAAAGATTTTTGAGGACGACAGCGATGAGGAGGAATTTAAAGGGTTTTAATGCCAATAATGCAATCAAGCGCCTCCACAGGTTTCGGCTTTCTTCAGGGAAGGGGGAGTGTGACAGCCTGAACCATCACCAATAAATATGCGCCTAAAATAATTTGTCCACCCATTTATTGTTTTGGAACAATTATTCTCTGACACGCTGGCAGATAAGCCAGCTGGTTTCGGTGGAAACGTCCCTTTTGAGAAGTGTGAAAGGAAGCACGGAGAGAGGGGGGGTGTCATCTTCAGCTGTTTGGAAATGTGTATGGCGTGACTTGGATTACCGGAGGGCTCAACTGGATGCAACAAAATTGCTTCTTTTTGAACTGTCACATTTGGGAACATTTTGGATGTATAGTAAATGTTTACATAATAGAGATTGCATGCTGTTGATGTTGAAAGCCTTCCACCAGAGTCAATAGATATACGATATTGACCATTTTTATAAGTTAGTTTTATGGTTGAGGCCCTTTAGGGCCCCCTCTTTTTATGCACACTTGTTTGCCAATCCCAACACAAGCTCCATCTTACAACCACCCCCTTCAAGAAAGTGCACCTCAGTCAAAACATTTCATAGTTTGGTTAAAATACAATAACCTAAAAAAGTTATGTCTGGTCCTCTGGACATTCAAAAAAAACGAAACAAAAAAATCGTAGAAACATTTTGTCTTTCATCCGTAAGACTTCCTCAGTCTAAGATGCTGTATTCAGCTCAGTTATAAAGAGCACCTTCTCATAGTGGATCAACCAGTTTGCTGTTAACAGCCAAAACTAGCTGTTCACATGATCAAGGAGGACCATCAGCCTAACAATGGATCGTTAGCACCCTGATGATTGCTTGCTATTCACAGAGGGCTGAGTGATACTAGCAATAACAGCATTGTAAGAGGGGGACAGTTGAACACGGAGGCTTCCACCCATTTAATGACGGACGGTTTCTTTTCACAAAGATGGCCTCCTTTATGCCTCCTACCCACTGCCCCCTTTGTCGAGCGGCCGAAGCGGCCGGTTTACATTCAAAGTCTATGGAGGAGACGCGTGGAGTCACGGCGAACAAGGAAGCGGCGAGATTCGAGTGATCGAAGCGGCGCGACGGCAGCCTGCACACGCACGCGCGCGTCGCCGTCGAGCCGCAGACGTCCCAAATGTTGATCTCTGGCGGCTCGACGCATCCGGCAAACAGTCGGGAGAGCCTCGCTATCTGATTACACAACCACAACGGGACTTTTTTCGGACTTTTTAAACTCACCGGATCGAGCCTCCAGGAATTGGACCCAAACTCCGGTAAGAAACGTGGCATTTTTACAGTTGCTGCTGACAGGCTGCTGTCCTCTCCAGTGTAGATCACCCCAAACATAAAAAAAAGTTTTAATCTCATCGAAGACCGTCGGAGGTGCAGTTAAAACAACAACTGAACCCGGAAAACAAGCCAGAGACCCCTCCCTCTGCTACCCCCTAGTGTACGTCATCAGACGGTGTTCAGTGGTTCAGTGGGACCGTGACCAGCGGCAAAAAGGGGACGGCAGGCGCGTTTCGAGTTGTGCAGTGGGTAGGAGGCATTACTCTTCTCTCAAACCATCGTTCCTCTATCAAGGATGTGAACATCTTCATCCCTGAAAGAGTGACTGCTGGCCTGGAGATGAGTGTAGACCGCTTAGCGGCGAAAGTACTAAGGGACCACTGTACGAGCTGATCTCCAACAGCAACAAAAAATACAAAAACATGTCTATGCAAATGACAAAAGCCTATCATCTGCTTTAAATCATAACTGCTTTAGGCTTTTAATTTTTTAATCCCAGATTTTAATATACAGGTAGTCCTCAACTTACAATGCCCCCGACTTACGACGATCTACATCCGTTATCTTTACCAGTTTCTTCCATTTTTGGGTCACAGGGGTTGCCGGTGCCCATATCCAGCAATCACAGTGCGAGGGGCGGGGCACACCCTGGACGGGTCGCAAGTCCATCACAGGGCCACATAGAGACAAACGAGACAATCATTCACTCTCTCACTCACACCTAGACAATTTAGAGTTACCAATCAGCCTAACATGCATGTTTTTGGTCTGTGGGAGGAAACCGGAGTACCCGGAGGAAACCCACGCATGCACGGAGAGAACATGCAAACTCCACCCAGAAAGGCCCCCGGACCGGGATTTGAACCGGCAACCTTCTCGCTGAGAGGCAGCAGCTCTACCAGTTGTGCCACCGTGCTGCAGGAGTCTGAAGGAGTCTTCAAATTGGGACAACACTTGGCACGGTGTTGTGACGCAATCGCCTTCAAATCCTGCCTTCGAAGGATGCGGCCACTGGATTGGGACACTTTTCACCTCACTAAAATATCTCTGAGTCAGGCTAATTATCTACTGATTGCTAGCTCGGTGTCTTGCGAAGGCAGATCAGAATTAGCTTAACTGCTTTTGTAGGCGTAGGTTACTGTTGCCTGTTTTGAACTGCCTCCCAGCAAAGTGTTGATTTTGAGTTTTCCTGTGTCTATGGCTTTTGTGGTTTGGGATGAGCACAAAACTAACACAAGCAAAGCAAAAGTCTTTGGTTCACCTGTTTTCAGTGGTGTAGCTTCTCACTTCACAAAAATAACCAGCATGAGGTTTATCCCAT
>JBBPBX010070113.1:0-10487 GCA_038048925.1 Garcialebias charrua
CTCTCTGCCCAGTGAGGGCTTTACGCACCTACATGCAGAGAACAGCCGAATGGAGGAAAACAAACCAACTGTTCAGTCTGCTTTGTAGCACCTGCTACCGGGAGGGCCCTATCAAAACAACGCCTCTCACATTGGGTGACTGAGGCCATTAAAAGGGCGTACAGTAGCAAAGGTCAACAGGTACCCTCTGGAGTGCATGCTCACTCCACTAGGGGCTTGGCCACTTCCTGGTCATTATTCAAGGGTGTACCAGTCGCAGACATCTGCGCTGCTGCGAACTGGAGCTCATTAAACACTTTTGCAAAGCATTACAGTTTGGATGTTACTGCGGGTGACGTCACTCAGGCTGTCCTTTCTAACACACAGTAGAAAGTAGCTTTGAGATGCCTGCTGGTCAAGGGCAGACGTTCACTCTAGCATGCATTTTACTGAGCATTTCAAGGGCGTGAATGGATTACGTTCCCATAGCAAGTATGTTGCACCGAGAGACCAGACTGAAAGGGAACTGAAAGTTATGCACCATAACTCATGTTCCCTGAAGGAAGGGAACAAGGTGCAACATATCTGGCCCTTTTCAGTGCTGAAAGCTCGGTGAAGTGCAACTTTGGAGAAAGATGGAGGGGCGCAAGCCGCTTAAGTACCCAGAGGGCGGGGCCTCTGGCGCGGTGGTGACGGCCTAGCCATAAAGGCGTGAGTATATCCCTTCAGGTAATCGTGCAGAGGTGCAATTCCCATAGCAAGTATGTTGCACCTCGTTCCCTTCCTTCAGGGAACATGAGTTATGGTGCATAACTTTCAGTTTTCTGACATTAGAATATCGATATGCATTTCATCTATTGACCAGTAATGTAAAATTATAATTTGTTTTGTTTTGTTCTTTTAAAGTGAGGTTGTGTGGAGTACATGTGAGCAGTCAACATCTTACCTACAGTGGACAGCAATCACTCATGGGATCACACTTTTACACTTTTACTATATTATGCTTATGTTTATTAAATGTTTCAGTGTTTTAGTGTTTAAATGGTTACTGTTGCACAATAATTAATTAAAGCAAAATAAAACGTAAAATTCTTGACTTTTATTCATCACCCACTTGTTCATGGAAATGTAGGTTTGCTTCAAAAAGGTAACATCTTAAACAGGAGGTTTTAACCGGTTAAACTTTAGCACAATGAGTAATTAAAACAACACCCAAGGGTTCAGCTTCCTAAATTCTAAACAAACACTGGATCGAATAACAATTGCAAAGCTTAACAGGAGAGGAGCTACCGTTAATGCACAGTTTCCTTATGTTAACCGCTCTAGTCCCCTAGCCGCTAAGGTGAGGCGAGGCGTAAGGTGAGATATTGGGTGTGGCATGCAAATGGAGGTAGTGAATTGTCCGGATGAATCCTCTCATCAACAACCTTGAGTCGGAGCTGCCCGACATAGTTACAGGTAATACCCAAACTCAGGGACCAGTTCAAAAGACCCTCTTAGAAGGTAGGCTGCAGTGAGGACGTGTCACATGCCCTGTGGCTATCTCGCTGATCGACAAGCAAGACAACTCTTGGCATCTTCACTTCACCAACAATATATTGTTCCATTCATCTGTCCATCCGACCGACCAACCAACTGCTTTTTCCTGTTCAGAGTCAGGCAGGTGTCTTTCTCCAGCAGTTAATGATTGAATGGAGGGGTGTACCTTAAACAGATTGCCACAAGATTAAAGGCAAAAACAACTTGACTTTTGTTCTAGAGCTTAAAACGTTTTGCTTCTCATCTGAGGATGAATTCAAATTCAAAGAAACAAGGAGTGTGGGATCCCAGCTCTGTTTGAGGTCATAATGAGTTTCAATAGACTACAGTATATGCCATGGGTGGTGGTGACGTACTTCCGTTAAAATACAACCCACATCCGCCACTTCCGGGTCCCATCCACTGCTGTTGTTGTAAGCGTTAGCTCCTAGTAGCAGACCATGACAACGACCCGAAACGGGAAGCGGCTGCAAGCTATTGGCACTACAAGTTGTGTCCACCCACCGATGGGTACAGCTGTTCCATTCCCCCGCCAAGGGGGGGTTAAGGCGACAATGGATCACGGCTATCCAAAGGAGAAATGTCGCTATGGATTTAGATAGATTTATACATGTATAAAGTTATTATTGTAGTGTATGTAGATGTTTTATTAATTGTATTTACTCATTTATGTTCGTGTCATTCCTGCTAACCGGAAGTGAGACGCCCGGGTAATGAATGCGGAAGTGCTGGAACGGGAATCCGTGGCATACAGTCTATTAAACACCAAGGAATAAACACATCTTTAATATGGTTGTATTTTAGGTTTTACCTGTTGTTTAACACTAATTTGACTAAGGCAACGCTTTTTTGCACAAGTGAACTTGGCTTCTAAATCCCCCGGTCCCTTTCAGTGGGCTATATAATGTCGATTCACATGCTAATGACCCTGCTAATGACCCATTAATTCTACACCTACACCCCCCCACCCCCTACCCCTCAGTCCAAAATCCTTGGACCCAGTGCAAGCCTTGTATAACACATAAGCATTTATCGCTGCCAGGTCAAGCATGTTGTAGAACACGGCAATGGGCCGCACCGTATATAAATGTGCAATCTGGTCCATTATACCGGTATGTCAGTTGACCTCAGGTCATGTGACCTGTGTCGGTCCGTCAGTTTACCTCAGGTCATGTGACCTGTGTCGGTCCGTCAGTTGACCTCAGGTCATGTGACCTGTGTCGGTCCGTCAGTTGACTTCATGTCATGTGACCTGTGTCGTTGTGTCAGTTGACCTCAGGTCATGTGACCTGTGTTGGTACGTCAGTTGACCTCATGCCGTGTGACCTGTGTCTGTCCATCAGTTGACTTCATGTCATGTGACCTGTGTTGTTGTGTCAGTTGACCTCAGGTCATGTGACCTATGTTGGTATGTCAGTTGACCTCATGTCGTGTGACCTATGTTGGTCCGTCAGTTGACCTCAGGTCATGTGACCTATGTCGGTCCATCAGTTGACCTTAGGTCATGTGACCTGTGTCGGTCCATCAGTTGACTTCATGTCGTGTGACCTATGTCGTTTTGTCAGTTGACCTCAGGTCATGTGACCTGTGTTGGTCCGTCACTTGACCTCAGATCATGTGACCTGTGTCGGTCCGTCAGTTGACCTCATGCCATGTGACCTATGTCGGTACGTCAATTGACCTCATGTTGTGTGACCTGTGTCGTTTTGTCAGTTGACCTCAGGTCATGTGACCTGTGTCGGTCCGTCAGTTGACTTCATGTCGTGTGACCTGTGTCGCTTTGACAGTTGACCTCAGGTCATGTGACCTATGTTGGTCCATCACTTGACCTCAGGTCATGTGACCTGTGTCGGTCCGTCAGTTGACCTCATGCCATGTGACCTATGTCGGTACGTCAATTGACCTCATGTTGTGTGACCTGTGTCGTTTTGTCAGTTGACCTCAGGTCATGTGACCTGTGTTGGTCCGTCAGTTGACTTCATGTCATGTGACCTGTGTCGTTGTGTCAGTTGACCTCAGGTCATGTGACCTGTGTTGGTCCATCACATGACCTCAGGTCATGTGACCTGTGTCGGTCCGTCAGTTGACCTCAGGTCATGTGACCTGTGTCGGTCCGTCAGTTGACCTCAGGTCATGTGACCTGTGTCGGTCCGTCAGTTGACCTCATGTCGTGTGACCAGTGTCGGTCCGTCAGTTGACTTCATGTTGTGTGACCTGTATCGTTTTGTCAGTTGACCTCAGGTCATGTGACCTATGTTGGTCCGTCACTTGACCTCAGGTCATGTGACCTGTGTCGGTCCATCAGTTGATGTCATGTCATGTGACCCCTGTCAGTCCATCAGTTCACTTCATGTCATGTGACCTGTGTCGTTGTTTCAGTTGACCTCAGGTCATGTGACCAGTGTTGGTACGTCAGTTTACCTCATGCCGTGTGACCTGTGTCAGTCCGTCAGTTGACCTCATGTCATGTGACCTATGTCGGTCCATCAGTTGACCTCAGGTCATGTGACCTGTGTCGGTCCATCAGTTGACTTCATGTCATGTGACCTGTGTTGGTCCGTCACTTGACCTTAGGTCATGTGACCTGTGTTGGTCTGTCACTTGACCTCAGGTCATGTGACCTGTGTTGGTCCGTCAGTTGACCTCATGTCATGTGACCTGTGTCGGTCCGTCAGTTGACCTCATGTCGTGTGACCTATGTCGGTCCATCAGTTGACCTCATGTCGTGTGACCTATGTCGGTCCGTCAGTTGACTTCATGTCATGTGACCTGTGTCGGTCCGTCAGGTGACGGACAACAATAGGTCAAGCATGTTGTAGAACACAGCAATGGGCCACCTGCATGTACCGCCACGCACCGTATATACATGTGCCAAGGACAAGGAGAGAGACAGTACTTGTAAGCAAAATAATTTATTTGACAGAACATCAGGGTTACAGGATAATCAGCACAGCAGAATAAGACACTTTTATGCATAAAATTGTTCTGGAGCAGACAAAGCTTTCCGTTCAGTGGATGTCCCAAAATGTTCAACTGTGAGATAGCTTTTGGGTTATGTGTGAATTCAGGTCAGGGCCTCTCTTATGACTAAGGGGGGAAGTGCAAGCAGAGTCTTAGACCCTGTTTACACAGACACTGTGTGGGGGAAACGGATGTTTTGGGTATGTTAATTAGGTGTAGAGTTTTGCGTTGACACGGTCGAATTCTGTGGATACGACTCTCTCCCCCTCCACCCCCCGTCCTCATGATTTCACTGTAGTTACCATGCTGGGCCATTAGATGGCGCTGTGATTTTTGGAACCTTCACTACTGCGCATGCGTGCTGTGAGGTAAACAGCAGACGAGGCAGCCTGCCTCATCTGCTTTCCTCTCTGGCTAAAATCAGCTAACTACAAGTTGTTGTCAACAAGTTAAGTAAGTAAGTAAGTAAGTAAAGTTTATTTATATAGCACTTTTCATAGATAAAATCACAAAGTGCTGTACAACATATAAATAAAAGATTAAAATAGACAAAAGAATTACTGTAGTAAAAGCTGATTAATCAAAACAATAAGAACAGCTAATAAAAACAAGAACAATTGATAAAAACACTAAATAAAAACATTTATCTAAAAGCTTGTCTGAATAAAAGTGTCTTGAGCTGCATTTTAAAGGAATCAATAGAGGCGGTCACACGAAGAGACAGGGGCAGGGCATTCCACAGCCGGGGGGCCACGGCCTGAAAGGAAAGGTCACCCCGGGTTTTAAACCGGGTCTTAGGGACTTTTAGAAGGTTCAATGCTGAAGAACGAAGGGTGCGGGCTGGAGAATAAGGGATCAGCATTTCTGTGATGTACTGGGGGGCCTGTCCATTTAACGCTCTAAAAGTTAATACCAAGATTTTAAAATGAATTCTAAATTCAACAGGGAGCCAATGCAGATCATATAAAACCGGTGTGATGTGAGACCTTCTATTAGTTCCTGTTAAAAGCCTCGCAGCAGCGTTCTGGACCAACTGGACACGAGCGACAGCAGATTTATTAAAACAAGTAAAAAGGGAATTGCAGTAATCTAAACGAGAAGAGATAAAAACATGAATAATCATCTCCAGGTCGGATTTGGATAATAATGCTCTCAGTTTAGAAATGTTCCTCAGGTGATAAAAGCAGTTTCTGACCAGAAGCTTTGAATGTTTGTCCAAAGACATTGACTGGTCAAACCGGACACCAAGGTTTCTGAGGCTCGGCTGAGAAGAGGAGCCCAGAGAACCGAGGTGTTGCTTGATTAGAGGAACTTTCTGTTCAGGGGCAATGATCAGGGTTTCAGTCTTGGCAGAATTTAACTGAAGGCAGTTGTTGGCTAACCACACCTTAATATGGGACACGCAGTTTACTAATTCATCTAACTTGTGTAATTCTGAGTCATTGAAGGAGCAATAGAGTTGAATGTCATCAGCATAGAAATGGTAAGAGACATTTCTGAAGCTATTTATAATCTTTGCAAGGGGGGTGATGTATAAAATGAACAGAATAGGACCCAAGACTGAACCCTGAGGAACACCATACATTAACGGAGAGGTCTTAGACTGTATGTTATTTACAAACATTGAAAATTTTCTGTTGTTTAAATAAGAGGAAAACCACTTCAAGACAGTTCCTGAAAATCCTAATTCATGTTGCAGTCGATGTATTAGAATTGTGTGGTCGACTGTGTCAAAAGCTGAAGAAAGATCTAATAAAATCAAAACACTGCTCTGACCAGAGTCTGCAGCCATCAAAATGTCATTGGATACTTTTAATAAGGCAGTTTCAGTGGAGTGCATTTTGCGAAAACCAGATTGAAATTTGTCCAGAATATTATTACTTTGCAAGAAAGTATTCAACTGTGCAGTAACTAACTTCTCCAAAATTTTAGCAAGAAAAGGCAATTTTGATATTGGCCTGTAGTTGCAGAGCTCAGTGGGATCCAAATTGGGCTTTTTCAAAATAGGATTTAAAACAGTTTGTTTCAAAAAACATGGAACTGACCCTGTAGAAAGAGAAATGTTAATTAATTTTGCTACATGGGGACTGATGATATCTGGCACCTTCAAGAACAGTGATGCAGGGACAGCATCTAGCACACAGGAGGAAGGTTTGATCTCTTTTAGAACAACCTTCACATCCTCTAAAGTGACAGGTGTAAATGAAGACCAGGAGCTCACTGAAAGAACTGAACTGAGGGTGAAACCAGCTGATTTAACACTTGCCCTGATGTTGTCAACCTTTTCTACAAAATAGTTTAAAAATTTGTTACAATCATCTAATGAGAATACAGGCACAGGAGGGAGTGGAGGTGAAACCATATTATTAATGGTATCAAACAAGACTTTTGAATTTTTCTTATTTATACTTACAAGATTAGAAAAATATGCTGACCTGGCCTGTTTAATCATCTCATTTAGGGCTGACATCAGCTCCTTTAAGTGCAGTCTGTGGACTTCAAGTTTAGTAGATTTCCACAAACGCTCTACCTTACGACATGATCTTCTGAACAACATAATTTCTTCATTTCTCCAAGGATAAGCGTTTTTACAAGCGGATATTTTGTGCTTTACAGGAGCAACCTCATCTAAGACAGACAGACAGTGTCTATTAAAAGACTCCACAAAGGAATCAGCATCACTGCAATTTACAAAACAACTGGGCTCAAATGATTCTGAGAATTTCTCAACCGCTTTCTGATTGATAATTCGCCTTTGGGAAATCACTTTATGAGAACAACTGTTGAGGTTAAAAGATAAATTAAAATACACACAGCAGTGATCAGTGACAGGAACGTCCACCACACTCAGCTGATCAATGATGAGGCCAAAGGAGAAGACAAGGTCCAAAGTATGACCTTTCTTATGTGTTGGCCCCGAAACATGCTGTTTAAGATGAAACGCCTCAGTGAGTGACAGTAACTCTGATGCTGCATTGCAGGATGAGTCATCGATATGAAAATTGAAATCTCCAAGGATTAAAATTTTCTCAAGCTTAATGACAGAAGATAAAAATTCAGAAAAATCATCTAAAAATGCACGGGCAGGACCAGGAGGTCTGTAAATTAAAACACAATAAAATGAATCAATGTTTCCAACCTTAGTCATTTGAAGTTCAAAAGAGCTGAAAGGATCCGGCTTCATGGGCCTGCAGGAAAAGCAGTCCTGATAGATGAGCGCAAGTCCACCTCCTCGTCTGGCAACCCGCGGGGTTCCAAACACTGAACAGTTTGGCGGGCACAGTTCATTTAAATGAATAAATTCCTGTTCCCGCTGCCAAGTCTCCGTCAAAAACATGAAGTCCAGTTTTTCTTCCTTGAATAAATCCCCAAGGACAAAAGTTTTATTCGCTATGGAGCGAGCATTCAGCAGGGCGATCCGTGTTGGTTTTACACGCGCAGCTGCAGGTGCGCTCTGGGCTAGCGGACATTGCGGTGACGAATAAACTCCATCCACATATTTCTCCTGGCAGGAGACGGTTTGAAGGAATCTGTCACGCAGTGTGGGGAGCCGGGCACGACGAATTGGGAAGATCCGATCAGAGTGGCACAGGCTTGGTGACACACAGGATGAGAAAGACGCGCAGGACAGGGCCGGTTCGCGGATTGGTACCAGCCGGAGGCAGCGCTCATTTCCAGCAGAGCTGGACCCGCTCCACTCTGATATTTTCCCTCGTTGTTTCCTCATCCTGGACTGGATACCAGCTCTTGTTCCCCGCTTCCTTCTCCGGCCTCGGCGCTTTGACAGCAGCAGGTACTCGGGTGATGACGTGGCGCATTCAAAACGCGGAGTGAAAAACTCTGCATACCTGGCCCAGGTAACGCAGGCATCCTCCATATGATCCTTTATAGAAAATAACGTGTGCCGATCATATTGATATTGCTTTACAGCCAAGACACAGTTGTTTGACAGGCTAGATAAAACAAAATAAAATACTAAACAAATCACAAAAATGTGAGACAGACGAGAGAGAGCAGAGGTCCAGCCGTACACAGGCGCCATCTTAACAACAAGTTAAAGCTGGAATTTGGATAAGAGTCAACAGATTTGACACCAAGTGGGTCCCGCTTCATCTAACAAGCTGCACACCAGACGCTGAGTGGACTGTGGACCAGAACCGGACTTTACTCCGTGATAAACAGCTGACTTACAGCAGGTAAATCAACGTTCTTAATATAATGTTTGCTTGTGTTTACTTTGATCACACAACAACTGAGTTTTTATTTATTTATTTATTTCTGCCAGGTGGAGAAGCTGTCGTTCCAACAAACAGGCAGACGGTTCGGCGGTTCTGATGGGTCCAGATGAACACACAGCAAGAGTCCAGTTCATTAACGTAGTTACAGTTCGGTTCACGTGTTTTAATAGTGTGTTCAGTTTAATTCTCAGTGTTTGTGTTGTAAACTTTGTGGTGCTGAATAAATAAATAAATAAAAAATAAACCTGGTGTCTTCATTTTCACAGCACGTTACGCACTGTTTAAAAAATGTAACGAGTCCAGATAGATACTGTAGTTCAGATAAATTTACATCTCCCACGCCAACATAAATACTGTTTATTATTGTTAAACTGTTATATTTTGCAGCGTGACACGTGAAATGTCAGACTGTCCGCGCATGCGGGCTGCGCGCATGTGGTTGACACAAAAGCTCCACGGGAGATGTTTACATTATCAGCGGGGGGTCAGCGAAAAACTTCCACCTTGAGAGCAGGGTCAGAAAAGTATCGGAGTCAAAGAGGGGGGCCAGCAGCGTCGTGTAGGCGATAAGCAAAGTCGCAAAGAGAAAGTAGCGGTTACACTCAAAATACGCGCCGTGTAAACTGGCCCTTACTTACCTGGTGGAAACATTGGAATGCAGTCTGGTGTGGTGGGGGTGTCCGAGTTGTGTGCACGTATATTTATAACAAAAGGCAGTTAATGGCCCACTAATGGTTGAGGAGAAGGAGGGGGTTTGTCCTCAGGATCTTGAAAATTCAGTCATTCTAGTGTTAATGATTATTTTTGTTGCTTTTATTAATGGTTTAGTCTTTTTTGTTTGAGTAAATAATAAACTATGTCGAGATCTCGTTCTTTCGGTCATAACCCAAAGCTCATGACCATAGATGAGGGTGGGAACGTAGATCTATCGGTAAATTGAGAGCTTTGCCTTTTGACTCAGCTCCCTCTTCACCACGACAGACCAGTACAGGGCCCCTTTACAAAGGTTTGCCTGGGGCCCCAAAATGTCTAAGTCCGCCACTGTGATCAAGTGCTGGTGAAGATTCTCAGTTATCCAGGACATGATAAAATCAAAAAAGGCATTCAATACAGAAACAATTGGACTTTATTTGTAACAGAAAATGTTTCGCTTCCCATCTGGGGAGCTTTATCAATTCAATGAGCAAGCTGTAAGTGAGTGAAGTTGTAAACAGACTGAGGTGACACGCACCCACCTATGTAAATTGAAAGCAAACACGCACACATACTTGAGCTAACACTTACATGTGACACATTCTGTGTCACAGTCTGTTTATAACTTCACTCACTCACAGCCTGCTCATTGAATTGATAAAGCTCCCCGGATGGGAAGCGAAATGTTTTCTGTTACAAATAAAGTCCAGTTGTTTCTGTATTGAATGCCTTTTTTGATTCTATGTTGGTCAAGTTCTGTTGTTTTAATTGTTGGTTGTTGTATTTTGTTGGTGTTTTATTGTGTTGCCCTTCAGCTGTGAAGTGTGTTTAAATCAAATAAGCTGATCTTTTTCTCCATCTGCCTTCTGTGCTGTAGAGTTTATGTCAGTGGGTTTTGAGTGTTAAGAAGAACTACAGAAAAAGTGTGGCCTATCACAACTGGAGGCATGCGTTCAACACGGCACAGTGCATGTTTGCTCTCCTCAAGTCAGGACGTTTACAGGTAGGTACAGGTTTTAAGAATCTTTACACACAAACACACACACACACACACACACACACACACATATATATATA
>JBBPBX010070114.1:0-13328 GCA_038048925.1 Garcialebias charrua
CACCAGTCCTGACGAGTCCGCCAAATTTGGTGAGTTTTCGTATATGATAAAGCCCCCAAAAAGCCACTTAAAGAGGGACTAGAATAAAAATAATAATAAAAATAATAATAATTAAAGCCGCAAGCGGCGTTGAGGCCCTCGCAGCTTAGCGCCGCTCGGACCTTATTGAGGCGACCGCGCGAGCTCCAGCTCGTCCGCTCGGTCGCCATTTCGAAGTCTCTCGTGTCTACTCCGCACCAGGGGTGCACACGCACAATAAATCTGGTTCAGATCGGATGATGTCTCACTGAGATATAACAGTTTGAATAATCTAGGGGGCGCTCTGGAGTCACATGTTAAACCACAATATCAATGTGTCCACAAGGTCTCACTGATGATACACAATAAATCTGGTTCAGATCGGATGATGTCTCACTGAGATATAACAGTTTGAATAATCTAGGGGGCGCTATGGAGTTATATGTTAAACCACATTATCAATGTGTCCACAAGGGCTCACTGATTATTCACAATAAATTTGGTTCAGATCGGATGATGTATCACTGAGATATAACTATAGAAATAATGTAGGGGGCGCACTTGAGTCAAATGTTAGCCCACCATATCAATGTGTCCACAAGGGCTCACTGATGATGCACAATAAATCTGGTTCAGATCGGATGATGTATCACTGAGATATAACTATAGAAATAATGTAGGGGGCGCACTTGAGTCAAATGTTAGCCCACCATATCAATGTGTCCACAAGGGCTCACTGATGATGCACAATAAATCTGGTTCAGATCGGATGATGTATCACTGAGATACAACAGTTTGAATAATCTAGGGGGCGCTATGGAGGCTATTTGCTAATTAGCATAAACACCTGTTCAAGGGGTGGGTAATGATCGATCATAATGATTTTGGTACTCCTCAGATCAAATCTGTGGAGTTTAGAACCAAACGTATGGTGACGGCGTTACGTCTTACTTCGCCACGTCACCACGCCCACTTGCTCCACCCAAAACGAACAGTGCTGGAAAGCTTGTTACACCAACATGTCTTCGGTGACTGGATACAATGTCACGCTGATTAGGTAACAGGGGTCCGATATGGACCGTTCAACGTAAAACTTTACACTTCCTGTTGTCAGGGGGCGTGGCTTAAGTGATGTCATGATTTGACCATACAGTTTTGCAGGGGACCGGATGTGGGTCAATCACTGAAGGTTTGATGTATTAGACAGTTTTCGTGTAAGAGCTGTAAGCGTTTCGTTTTTCATGGCGAGATGTCCAACTTTGAGGTCTGGCCCCGCCCCTTCAGCATGCATGAAAACGCACAGTTTTGATAACATTTGTTCCCCCGTGCCTTATGAAGAAACTGGCCAAGTTTGAACCAAATCGAGCGAAATTCATAGGAGGAGTTCGTTCAAATGCGGAGGCTGTAAACGGCCAAAAAGGGGTGAAAATTTGGTCATCGTTCCAAAATGGCCGCCTTACCATTTATCGTACAACATTGGTGCCAGAGGGTTTTCTGTGCATCTTGGTGAGTTGGACAAGTGTACCAAATTTCATGATTCTACGTCAAACTAAGGTCAATGCGGAGGGTATTTTGAATATTTCTAGGGGGCGCTCTTGAGCCGTTTCTGTAGCAATTTGCTAATTAGCATAAACACCTGTTCAAGGGGTGGGCAATGATCGATCATACTGATATTGGTACTCCTCAGATCAAATCTGTGGATTTTAGATCCAAACGTATGGTGATGGCGTTACGTCTTACTTCGCCATGTCGCCACGCCCACTTGCTCCACCCAAAACGAACAGTGCTGGAAAGCTTGTTACACCAACATGTCTTTAGTCACTGGACACAATGTCACGCTGATTAGGTAACACGGGTCCGATATGGACCTTTCAAAGTAAAACTTTACACTTCCTGTTGTCAGGGGGCGTGGCTTAAGTGATGTCATGATTTGACCATTCAGTAATGCAGGGGACCGGATGTGCGTCAATCACTGAAGGTTTGATGTATTAGACTCTTTTCGTGTAAGAGCTGTAAGCGTTTCGTTTTTCATGGCGAGATGTCCAACTTTGATGTCTGGCCCCGCCCCTTCAGCATTCATGAAAACGCACAATTTTGATATTGTTTGTTCCCCCGTGCCTTATGAAGAAACTGGCCAAGTTTGAACCAAATCGAGCGAAATCCCTAGGAGGAGTTCGTTCAAATGCGGAGGCTGTAAACGGCCAAAAAGGTGTAAAAATTTGGTCATCATTCCAAAATGGCCGCCTTACCATTTATCGTACAACGTTGGTGCCAGAGGGTTTTCTGTGCATCTTGGTGAGTTGGACAAGTGTACCAAATTTCACGATTCTACGTCAAACTAAGTCAATGCGGAGGGTATTTTGAAATTTTCTAGGGGGCGCTCTTGAGCCGTTTCTGTGGCGATTTTTGCCACGCCCCCAAAATATGTAATTTTTCACCAGTCCTGACGAGTCCGCCAAATTTGGTGAGTTTTCATATATGATAAAGCCCCCAAAAAGCCACTTAAAGAGGGACTAGAATAAAAATAATAATAATTAAAGCTGCAAGCAGCGTTGAGGCCCTCGCAGCTTAGCGCCGCTCTGGCCTTATTGTGGCGACCACGCGAGCTCCAGCTCGTCTGCTCGGTCACCACCTCGAACTCTCTCATGCCCATCCAACACCCGTTTGCCAAGAATAGTTAGCGAATAACAACAATATATACGTGTTTAGAAGTGCTGACAGATGACATACAGTAAATGTGGAACAGATCAGATGATCTAACAATGAGATGTAACAGTTTGAAAAATAATGTAGGGGTACACTAGAGTTATCTGTTAAACCACAGTATCAATGTGTGTTTATGTACTCACTGATGATGTACAATAAATCTGGTACATATCGGATGATGTATAACTGAGATATAACAGTTTGAATAATCTAGGGGACGCACTTGAGTCAAATGTTAGCCCACCATATCAATGTGTCCACAAGTGCTCACTGATGATGCACAATAAATCTGGTTCAGATCGGATGATGTATCACTGAGATATAACGATTTGAATAATCTAGGGGGCGCTCTTGAGTCATATGTTAAACCACAATATCAATGTGTCCACAAGGTCTCACTGATGAAGCATAGTAAATCTCGTGCAGATCGGATAATGTATCACTGAGATATAACTGTAGTAATAATATAGGGGGCGCTATGGAGTAAAAATTTACATACCATTATCAATGTGTGTAGAAGTGTTCACTGATGAATCACAATAAATCTCGTGCAGATCGGATAATGTATCACTAAGATATAACTGTAGTAATAATATAGGGGGCGCTATGGAGTAAAAATTTACATACCATTATCAATGTGTGTAGAAGTGTTCACTGATAAAGCACAATAAATCTCGTGCAGATCGGATAATGTATCACTAAGATATAACTGTAGTAATAATATAGGGGGCGCTATGGAGTAAAAATTTACATACCATTATCAATGTGTGTCGAAGTGTTCACTGATAAAGCACAATAAATCTCGTGCAGATCGGATAATGTATCACTGAGATATAACTGTAGTAATAATATAGGGGGCGCTATGGAGTAAAAATTTACATACCATTATCAATGTGTGTAGAAGTGTTCACTGATGAATCACAATAAATCTCGTGCAGATCGGATAATGTATCACTAAGATATAACTGTAGTAATAATATAGGGGGCGCTATGGAGTAAAAATTTACATACCATTATCAATGTGTGTCGAAGTGTTCACTGATAAAGCACAATAAATCTTGTGCAGATCGGATAATGTATCACTAAGATATAACTGTAGTAATAATACAGGGGGCGCTATGGAGTAAAAATTTACATACCATTATCAATGTGTGTAGAAGTGTTCACTGATGAATCACAATAAATCTCGTGCAGATCGGATAATGTATCACTAAGATATAACTGTAGTAATAATATAGGGGGCGCTATGGAGTAAAAATTTACATACCATTATCAATGTGTGTCGAAGTGTTCACTGATAAAGCACAATAAATCTCGTGCAGATTGGATAATGTATCACTGAGATATAACTGTAGTAATAATATAGGGGGCGCTATGGAGTAAAAATTTACATACCATTATCAATGTGTATAGAAGTGTTCACTGATGAATCACATAAATCTCGTGCAGATCGGATAATGTATCACTAAGATATAACTGTAGTAATAATATAGGGGGCGCTATGGAGTAAAAATTTACATACCATTATCAATGTGTGTCGAAGTGTTCACTGATAAAGCACAATAAATCTCGTGCAGATCGGATAATGTATCACTAAGATATAACTGTAGTAATAATACAGGGGGCGCTATGGAGTAAAAATTTACATACCATTATGAATGTGTGTAGAAGTGTTCACTGATGAATCATAATAAATCTCGTGCAGATCGGATAATGTATCACTAAGATATAACTGTAGTAATAATATAGGGGGCGCTATGGAGTAAAAAATTACATAACATTATCAATGTGTGTCGAAGTGTTCACTGATAAAGCATAATAAATCTCGTGCAGATCGGATGATGTATCACTGAGATATAACTATAGAAATAATGTAGGGGGCGCACTTGAGTCAAATGTTAGCCCACCATATCAATGTATCCACAAGGGCTCACTGATGATGCACAATAAATCTGGTTCAGATCGGATGATGTATCACTGAGATACAACAGTTTTAATAATGTAGGGGGCGCTATGGAGGCTATTTGCTAATTAGCATAAACACCTGTTCAAGGGATGGGTAATGATCGATCATAATGATTTTGGTACTCCTCAGATCAAATCTGTGGAGTTTAGAAGCAAACGTATGGTGACGGCGTTGCCTCTTACTTCGCCACGTCACCACGCCCACTTGCTCCACCCAAAACGAACAGTGCTGGACAGCTTGTTACACCACCATGTCTTCGGCGACTGGATACAATGTCACGCTGATTAGGTAACAGGGATCCGATATGGACCGTTCAACGTAAAACTTTACACTTCCTGTTGTCAGGGGGCGTGGCTTAAGTGATGTCATGATTTGACCATACAGTTTTGCAGGGGACCGGATGTGGGTCAATCACTGAAGGTTTGATGTATTAGACAGTTTTCGTGTAAGAGCTGTAAGCGTTTCGTTTTTCATGGCGAGATGTCCAACTTTGAGGTCTGGCCCCGCCCCTTCAGCATGCATGAAAACGCACAGTTTTGATAACATTTGTTCCCCCGTGCCTTATAAAGAAACTGGCCAAGTTTGAATCAAATCGAGCGAAATCCCTAGGAGGAGTTCGTTGAAATGCAGAGGCTGTAAACGGCCAAAAAGGGGTGAAAATTTGGTCATCGTTCCAAAATGGCCGCCTTACCATTTATCGTACAACATTGGTGCCAGAGAGTTTTCTGTGCATCTTGGTGAGTTGGACAAGTGTACCAAATTTCATGATTCTACGTCAAACTAAGGTCAATGCGGAGGGTATTTTGAATATTTCTAGGGGGCGCTCTTGAGCCGTTTCTGTAGCGATTTGCTAATTAGCATAAACACCTGTTCAAGGGGTGGGCAATGATCGATCATACTGATTTTGGTACTCCTCGGATCAAATCTGTGGATTTTAGAACCAAACGTATGGTGATGGCGTTACGTCTTACTTCGCCACGTCGCCACGCCCACATGCTCCACCAAAAACGAACAGTATTGGAATGCTTGTTACACCAACATGTCTTCGGTCACTGGACACAATGCCACGCTGATTAGGTAACAGGGGTCCGATATGGACCGTTCAACGTAAAACTTTACACTTCCTGTTGTCAGGGGGCGTGGCTTAAGTGATGTCATGATTTGACCATACAGTTTTGCGGGGGACCGGATGTGGGTCAATAACTGAAGGTTTGATGTATTAGACTTTTTTCGTGTAAGAGCTGTAAGCGTTTCGTTTTTCATGGCGAGATGTCCAACTTTGACGTCTGGCCCCGCCCCTTCAGCATTCATGAAAACGCACAATTTTGATATCGTTTGTTCCCCCGTGCCTTATGAAGAAACTGGCCAAGTTTGAACCAAATCGAGCGAAATTCATAGGAGGAGTTCGTTCAAATGCGGAGGCTGTAAACGGCCAAAAAGGGGTGAAAATTTGGTCATCGTTCCAAAATGGCCGCCTTACCATTTATCGTACAGCGTTGGTGCAAGAGGGTTTTCTGTGCATCTTGGTGAGTTGGACAAGTGTACCAAATTTCATGATTCTACGTCAAACTAAGGTCAATGCGGAGGGTATTTTGAAAATTTCTAGGGGGCGCTCTTGAGCCGTTTCTGTGGCGATTTTTGCCACGCCCCCAAAATACGTAATTTTTCACCAGTCCTGACGAGTCCGCCAAATTTGGTGAGTTTTCGTATATGATAAAGCCTCCAAAAGGCCACTTCTTTGGGGGGAAGAAAAATAAAAAAAAAATAATAATAATAATAATAAACACTACAATTACAATAGGTCCTTGCAGCGCTTCGCTGCTTCGGGCCTAATAATAAACACTACAATTACAATAGGTCCTTGCAGCGCTTCGCTGCTTCGGGCCTAATAAACACTACAATTACAATAGGTCCTTGCAGCGCTTCGCTGCTTCGGGCCTAATGAATGAAAATTCCTCTCAAAAATAGTTTAAAATTAGCGCCGTTCTTTTACACGGTATTTTCGGATTTTTCCGGTCACGTGACTGTGACGTCAGATCCATACTCGGCTCCAACACGCACATTCAAATACAATGGAGGAAGATACAAACGCATCCGTCGAATTTAGCCATTTAAAACTTTAGATTTTAGCGATTTGTCTTCAGAGAAGCCAAAGTTATTTCGAGTGATCAACAAAAAACAGCAGGTTATAATTTTTTTTCTGCTGCTGCTGTTTTTTGTAGACTTTTCACTTCAGGAAGTGAGCAGCTGTGTGGAGTTACAGGAGCTGCAAGTTGACGAGGCAGAAGGAATTCTACAACATCTAAATCGTTTCCACAGCACTGAAATGGTAATATATTAGTTAATGTTTCTAATAATTATTCAACATTAATTTATAGTTTAAAAAATTAGTCCCTTTTAAAATATCTGTTAAATATTTTAATGTTTATTCTAACATACGTTCTGAAATTTTTAACTAGTTTTTATTTGTGTATTTTTATCCATCAAGATTTTTTTATTTTGTTGTAAATTTACATTTATTTTAAACAAAAACAATTTTAGATGCTTGAATCCGTTTGATTTCATCCGTCCTGTTTGGTCCAAAAAATGCAGCTGAGATGTCTTGACTGGAGACCTGTCCAGGTGTCTCTGTGATGGACTGGAGACCTGTCCAGGTGTCTCTGTGATGGACTGGAGACCTGTCCAGGTGTCTCTGTGATGGACTGGAGACCTGTCCAGGTGTCTCTGTGATGGACTGGAGACCTGTCCAGGTGTCTCTGTGATGGACTGGAGACCTGTCCAGGTGTCTCTGTGATGGACTGGAGACCTGTCCAGGTGTCTCTGTGATGGACTGGAGACCTGTCCAGGTGTCTCTGTGATGGACTGGAGACCTGTCCAGGTGTCTCTGTGATGGACTGGAGACCTGTCCAGGTGTCTCTGTGATGGACTGGAGACCTGTCCAGGTGTCTCTGTGATGGACTGGAGACCTGTCCAGGTGTCTCTGTGATGGACTGGAGACCTGTCCAGGTGTCTCTGTGATGGACTGGAGACCTGTCCAGGTGTCTCTGTGATGGACTGGAGACCTGTCCAGGTGTCTCTGTGATGGACTGGAGACCTGTCCAGGTGTCTCTGTGATGGACTGGAGACCTGTCCAGGTGTCTCTGTGATGGACTGGAAACCTGTCAATTCAAACAATAAATGATATTCACCCAAAAAAAATGTAATCATATAAATACTTTATTACTGGTAGATATATAACAAAGCCCCGCTTTTCTGTTTAAGGTGTTGGATGATGTGATCAAATCTCCCTACACGTCATCCGAATCCGCTGACACGTCTCTTTGTTCAACTCTTCTTGCCCATGGAGAACTAAAACAACAGAAACGAAGAGGGAGAACACGACCCTGCTCTGGACTGGAGACCTGTCCATGTGTCCATGTGATGGACTGAGACCTGTCCATGTGTCTCTGTGATGGACTGAGACCTGTCCATGTGTCTCTGTGATGGACTGGAGACCTGTCCATGTGTCTCTGTGATGGACTGGAGACCTGTCCAGGTGTCTCTGTGATGGACTGGAGACCTGTCCAGGTGTCTCTGTGATGGACTGGAGACCTGTCCAGGTGTCTCTGTGATGGACTGGAGACCTGTCCAGGTGTCTCTGTGATGGACTGGAGACCTGTCCAGGTGTCTCTGTGATGGACTGGAGACCTGTCCAGGTGTCTCTGTGATGGACTGGAGACCTGTCCAGGTGTCTCTGTGATGGACTGGAGACCTGTCCAGGTGTCTCTGTGATGGACTGGAGACCTGTCCAGGTGTCTCTGTGATGGACTGGAGACCTGTCCAGGTGTCTCTGTGATGGACTGGAGACCTGTCCAGGTGTCTCTGTGATGGACTGGAGACCTGTCCAGGTGTCTCTGTGATGGACTGGAGACCTGTCCAGGTGTCTCTGTGATGGACTGGAGACCTGTCCAGGTGTCTCTGTGATGGACTGGAGACCTGTCCAGGTGTCTCTGTGATGGACTGGAGACCTGTCCAGGTGTCTCTGTGATGGACTGGAGACCTGTCCAGGTGTCTCTGTGATGGACTGGAGACCTGTCCAGGTGTCTCTGTGATGGACTGGAGACCTGTCCAGGTGTCTCTGTGATGGACTGGAGACCTGTCCAGGTGTCTCTGTGATGGACTGGAGACCTGTCCAGGTGTCTCTGTGATGGACTGGAGACCTGTCCAGGTGTCTCTGTGATGGACTGGAGACCTGTCCAGGTGTCTCTGTGATGGACTGGAGACCTGTCCAGGTGTCTCTGTGATGGACTGGAGACCTGTCCAGGTGTCTCTGTGATGGACTGGAGACCTGTCCAGGTGTCTCTGTGATGGACTGGAGACCTGTCCAGGTGTCTCTGTGATGGACTGGAGACCTGTCCAGGTGTCTCTGTGATGGACTGGAGACCTGTCCAGGTGTCTCTGTGATGGACTGGAGACCTGTCCAGGTGTCTCTGTGATGGACTGGAGACCTGTCCAGGGTGTCTCTGTGATGGACTGGAGACCTGGAAACCTGAAAACACAAACTGATATTTTTATTAAAACAGCTGAAAACAAATAGACGATGATCCAGCTATGGAAATTTATGTTTTTTGACGGTATTTGATATAAATTTATTTTTAAATTTAATGATTGACATATAAACTTTTTTTTTGTGAACATTTAGTGCATGTAAACATGCAAATTTCAACTGGAAATATGAATGATGTTTTTCAGAACGTATGTTAGAATAAACATTAAAATATTTAACAGATATTTTAAAAGGGACTAATTTTTTAAACTATAAATTAATGTTGAATAATTATTAGAAACATTAACTAATATATTACCATTTCAGTGCTGTGGAAACGATTTAGATGTTGTAGAATTCCTTCTGCCTCGTCAACTTGCAGCTCCTGTAACTCCACACAGCTGCTCACTTCCTGAAGTGAAAAGTCTACAAAAAACAGCAGCAGCAGAAAAAAAATTATAACCTGCTGTTTTTTGTTGATCACTCGAAATAACTTTGGCTTCTCTGAAGACAAATCGCTAAAATCTAAAGTTTTAAATGGCTAAATTCGACGGATGCGTTTGTATCTTCCTCCATTGTATTTCAATGTGCGCGTTGGAGCCGAGTATGGATCTGACGTCACAGTCACGTGACCGGAAAAATCCGAAAATACCGTGTAAAAAAACGGCGCTAATTTTAAACTATTTTTGAGAGGAATTTTCATTCATTTAACATTGTTTTAGCAAAAACGATCAGAGTTCAATCTTAAAATATATATATGTTGTGCCATTTTATGGAAAGTTCAAAGATGATGTCAGGGGAGCTTTAAACTGAGACACCTTTGCTATCATTGTGAGCAAACAAGTAATTGTTTTTAAGTGTTAATCTTGTTAAATTCTTGTTAAAGTCCTCCCGTGCACTCTCCCGCGGCCGCTATTTCGCAGCCAATCGATTTTTGGCACAACACTGCACGTTTCCGGGTTGTCAGCAGTGATGCATAATAGATGCGACTTATACGGCGAAGCAATATTTTTTTTTTTTTCATTTTATTAGGCATATTTGGACTGATGCGACTTATACGGTGGCAAGTACGGTAGTTCATGCAGTATTTGACACACTTTTACTTATCGATCTTGCTCATTTGTGTGCAGCTACTTCCAGTTGTTGTTAAGAAGCACGCTTAAATAATAATTCTGCCTGAACGCTCATTGTTATCGCCGGTGACAAAAGTCGTACAGAAAACCTATATTATTTTAAAAATTAAAAACACGCGCTTCGAGCCTCAGCAGCACGTTGCACTCATCATCTATGCTCTTAAACAGTTAATTATCCATCAAGCCTGTGCCAGCAACAGCCAGTAAAAAGTCTCTCATTATTACCTGATTAACATTTTACCACTGGACATTTTCTGCCTTTTTTCCCCTCACAAAACTCGACTTCTTTTACGGTAACAGATTCACTCCTGCAGTAATGTTTATTTCCTAATTAAGTTTTACTATATAATCTCAGCTACTTTTAGCTGAATGCCATTTTTCCCCATTGTTGGGAGCCATGCTGTGCAACAGTTTTGGCATTTATCGACAGTACGGCTAATATAAATTCTATCAGTGTGACAATACTGTAGTTAGCTGTAATTACATCTATACTAATGGTCCTCGTCATTATTTTGGAATGGGAGATAGAAAGTAATATTAGCTGATTATGAAAAGCATGTTTCATGCTGTTCATAATTCATTTGAGTAAAAACAAATCAGATGACAAATGCATTTGTAAATGCCAGTATTGTTGGCGCTGTTTCATTTCTGCATTAAAGTGTTTTTTATGTGCATTTTCCAACAAACGCATGTTCTTTCTGCTCCACTGGAACAGCGAGACGTTTCTTTTTGCCTCCCTTCGTTAAACAGGACAGTGTGTTTGAAAAAGTTTAACAAACCTGCAGTCACATGTAAATCGTGTAAATGTCTTTTTTTATACAAATCAACAAATGGTTTTTAATGCAACTTTCAAGAATCACGGGCACGGCGTTTAATGCTTCAGCGGCTCAGCTTTTGGAGCTTGTCCAATTCAAGATGGCCACCACTGTCAACTGTCCTTCAAAAGCACAAACATTTCCATATTTCCATCAATTTTACAGAAATAAATGTAACCACTAAACATATTAGCCAATGCAAAAATGGTTATAATGTATTTCAGTCTGTTTTACCATTTTTAGGCTCATATTTGCTGTGGTAGTACAAAGTAGTTGAGGATAATGCATTGCTCATCCTCCAATAACTGCGGGTGGATTGTGCATAATGTTGTTTTAAAGGTTTGACTAAAACAGCGACAACTTCTCAACATAAAATGATTTCAGTCTAATATGCTGGTATGAAAGGTCGTAGGTGATGTGCATTGCTTCAAGGCATACAAGTTATTCCAGAGACAGAAATGTTGCCGTTATTTAGGTTAAAAAAATAAAGGAATGAAAAGTTTGTGTTTCTGCTCTCATCTAAAATCAATACTTTCTCCTTGAGACACAACAGACAGCACAAGCTTTTTATTAGTTTGTAAATTAAGAAGTAGACTACTGTATTTTCCGGACTATAGGTTGCGGCTTTTTGCCTAATTTGCATGCCCTGCGACCTATAGATAGGTGAGACCTATTTATGGATTTTCCCCATATTTTTAGACCAATTTTTGGCTCAGATATGACCGTTTTTCATTTAGGCAAAAAAATGGTGCAGTACCACTTTTGTCCGCTACTAGGGGACACTTCCAGAGAGCACACCGACCGGTTCCAGCTCATGTGTCCGAAAAAAAGCTTCCTCTGCTCGGACTGACTCTGTCGCTGCCCGGCCTCCTGCTACTTTTTGCTGTGTTTGTTAGCTGTTTGTTAGCAAGATAAGTCAAGAACCACAGGACAGATTTTTATGAAACTTACAGAATGTAATCACTGTATGGACATTTACAACTGACTAGCTTTATGAGATAATTGAGATTTTAAAAAAATCAATATTTTAGCTTCGTTGTTAGCAGTTAGCTACCGTAAACATACCTACTATTTCGATAAATAGCTCATAAACCACTCAGCGGATATTTTTTCTGCTTACAGAGTGTAATTATATGGGTTTAATTTACAAACTGTTGACCTGTATGAAACATTTGAGATAAAATTTGATTTTTTATTCGTGTTTTAAGAGATGCAACCGTGTTGTGTTAGCTTTGATTTATTTCTGTGTATATTTTAAAAATAGCTCATAAACCACTCAGCGGATATTTTCTCTGCTTACAGAGTGTAATTAGACGAGTTTAATTTACAAACTGTTGCCCTGTATGAAACATTTGAGATAAAATTCGATTTTTTAATTCGTTTTTTTAGAGATAGAATCGTCTCGTGTTAGCTTCCATTTTTGTATATTTTAGCAAATAGCTAATAAACCACTTGGCTAATAAACCACTAACCCTTGTGCTATAATATCAGCTATAATTTTTAGCAAACAAATAATTGTTTTTACCGTGTTAATCTTCTTAAAAGCCTTAAGCTAGATTCATACTCGACGCGTCGCGCAGCGCGCGAGGGTGCGCACTCCAAAAGTGACGCAATTTCACAGTCCCCGCCCCTGCGCGTTGGCCCCGCGCGTGGGATTAGCGCGTGTCGTGCACCTCTGAATTTTTGAAACTCCGCAAGCCTATGCGCGCGCCGTGGGCGCTACGATTTGATTGACAGGTCCCCACCGACAGCCTTCACCCTCTTCACGCCGGAGCCTGCAGCTGTTTGCGCCGCTGTGGTCGTGGAGACGGCGTCGCGACGCATGGAGGAATGTTTTGTGACACAAATGTATAAATTCTCCTTCATTCCTGATCTGGAGTCGGACTTTTCTTTTGTTTTTTTCGCCAAAAGTCACGTGATCGCTTTCTCCTCCGCTGACTCCATGCATTAAAACCGCAAATAAAGACAACAGTTCAGCACGCGAGCGGAAAGCTATTTGTTTTTGTTGTGTGATTTCAAACAGTTCTTCTTCTACGGTAGATTTCTTCTTCTACACCTTTCTTGCAACATATGCACAGGTTTTAGAGGGTACTGCCACCTGCTGGTCGGTAAAAGAACAGCACTTTGCCATGCCCCGCCGTGCGACAACTATAAACACAGAGGGG
>JBBPBX010070115.1:6442-18678 GCA_038048925.1 Garcialebias charrua
GCTGCCAGAATGAATCGTCTCAAGAAGAAAGAATACGTCAACAGCCTGGAGAGGCAAGTGGGCGTCGTCTCATCAGAAAACGCTGTGCTCAAACGGGAGAACTCTCAGCTGACAAAACGGGTGGACGAGTTGGAAGATGAAACCAGGTACCTGAGGGCTGTGCTGGCCAATGAGAGCATGTTAGCCCAGCTCTTGTCCAGGCTGAGCGGTGTGAATGGGATGAAATTATCTTCCTCGCTTTTCCAGGGGCCCGGCTCAAACGACCACGATTACGCGTTGCCCAGGAAGCGGGTGAAAGTGGCAGAGAAAGAGACATCCGGTGGCGTGTGTCTGCACGTGGACAAGAACCACGTGTCAGTGGAGTTCTGCACAAAGTGTGCAGAGAGTGCAAGCACGGCGCTCAAAATGTAGGGTCAAGTACTTTTCTCTGTTTAATGATATTGACACTGAGCGGCTGCAGGGCAGATGAACTGACTTAAGATTACATAAGAACTGCAGAATGTGCATGTCATTGTTTTTGTTTTTATGATGGGTTGAGTACACGTTACTGCTAAACCTTGTTGACAGTTTCTTCTAGGTCGCTCCACCCTGTGGGATGAGTGGCTTTCTGAACATCTTTACCCGCTTGGCTCCATGGTAAGGATCTGACCAGAAGACTTTCTGTTGTTTTTCTACAGGCATCAGCGCTCAGCAGCAACTGTAGTACTTTTATTTTCATATATTTGCTGGTCCCAGTCAGTGGATCTTGAGCACTCTGTTCAAATCTTTTGTTGTACTAAAGAAGTAATTGATTTTAGTTAACATGTAAAAGCCAAAGTATGCTATGATGATAAAATTATGGTGCTGGTCCACAAAGAGTTATTTTAAATTCTCTCCAATTGGAAATAAACATTATTATTGAATTATTATTATTGATTACTTCAGATTACATACATTTTGATTTGGTAAGACTTATTCTCTTTGTGAACCAGCGCCTTTGTACAGAAGAACACTTTCATTTAGCGCCACCTATTTTTCTTTATGCTAAAGTGGATTCTGCTGATGGGAGGTGAAGAAGCTGGACACGCTGCCGCTGCCTGGTATTTTTTTAAAGGTAGTATCGGTAACGAAACGGTATATGGAATTTATACTTTACCAACATTCTGCAACACCTATAGCTGTTGATGCTGTCAGCATTTTTTTATTACAGCTGCTCCATTACTGGCAGCGACGCTGAAACAGCCTTTAGACTCATTGTAAATATTTATATATGAAAATGTACATAAAGACACACAAACTGCTGTCAGTTGAGTTTTCATCATGTTTAAATAAACTGTAAATGTTTGAGGATTGTTCAACAAATAAATCTCATTTACTTTATGTTTGAGTATCAAATATCTTCTGAGTCTTGTTCTGTGCTGTTGATATTAATGCATCTCTTTTTCTCTTTCTGAACAGCAAGCTCTGCCGATAAAGGCCTAAGTTTTCCTGAACATTTGGGTCAAGTCCGGTAAAGGTTGTCAGAACAAATGAACAAGTCCTCATTTGGTGGAAGCACACAGAAAGCAAGGCAATACAAAGTTAACTTCCTGATCACGGGGCCCTATGAGGTCCTGACAAAAAAAAAAAACGTCAATGAGTTTGAACAAATATGGAAAAGCCAAAAAAATCAAATAGTTGCACAAATTGGCAGCGCTGTGTTTAAAAGTATATCAGTGTTGGCCAGTCCAAAAGAAGTCCTTTCTTTTCCCCCCTCATTAAATACAAATTGACAATACTACAATTACCAACAGAAACATCTGAAGTGACGATAACATTCATTGAATTATGACTAATCTGATACAGTACATTCATATTCATTAAACCTTTAGTCAGGTTAATCTCATTGAGCCTCGAGGACTCATTTACAAGAGAGACCTGGCTACAAACTAAAGAATGATAGTTTAAATATATATACTCTGATCTGTTGAGAGTAGAATGCAGACAAAGGGGCTTTATTTATATCGAGCGACATTTCAAAATTTCAAATCGATATACAAACCGGATTCCAAAAAAGTTGGGACACTAAACAAATTGTGAATAAAAACTGAATGCAATGATGTGGAGGTGCCAACATCTAATATTTTATTCAGAATAGAACACAAATCACAGATCAAAAGTTTAAACTGAGAGAATGTATCATTTTAAGGGAAAAATATGTTGTTTCAAAATTTCATGGCGTCAACAAATCCCAAAAAGTTGGGACAAGTCCATTTTTACCACTGTGTGGCATCCCCCCTTCTTCTTACAACACTCAACAGACGTCTGGGGACAGAGGAGACCTGTTTCTCAAGTTTAGAAATAGGAATGCTCTCCCATTCATGTCTAATACAGGCCTCTAAAGCCCGAGATACACTCGAGCGTTCTCACGATACGCCTATACGCAGCGTACGTACGTCAAGGCAAAAGCGTAGCCCCGCGTAGCCCCTCAGGGCATGTACGCGCAAAGCTTTTTTTTACGTCCGCGTGCGCAATACGCGGTGTCTGACCATAAACTTCCCCGGCGCCGGACTGTTTTGTATGTTACACAAATGAAATAAATTCCCCTTCTTTATCGCTGATCGGGCCTTTTCTTTTGTTTTTTTGCCTAAAGTCAAGTAATCACTTCTTCCTCCGTTCACTCCATGAATGAAATGAATGAATTCAGGTCCTACCTGGGTGCGCGATGTTTTAAATATCCCTGGTGGGCTGTGTGCTGCAGGAAAAGCACTCCCTGTTATTATTTTTATTTCTGAGAGAACTTTTTATAACATATATAGTAGAAACACCGCATGAACACCGCCGCGGTCTTCAAGGAGCTACATGAGCTGACTGAGAAAGCTGTCAATCATTTCAGTAGGCGTGTCAGCAAGTGACCAATCAGCGAGCTCAGTTGAGTCCCCTCCGTGCGCAGCTGCATATTACAACAAGGAGAACGCAAGCTTTTTAAAGCTGAATACTGTAGTTTATGAAGTATAGCAGCAAAACACATGCGCACAATATGCGCGTGTAGAGTGGCGTACCTGAGGACGCTCAAGTGTATCTCGGCCTTAACTGTTCAATCGTCTTGGGCCGCCTTTGTCGCACCTTCCTCTTTATGATGCACCAAATGTTCTCTATAGGTGAAAGATCTGGACTGCAGGCTGGACATTTCAGTACCGGATCCTTCTCCTACGTAGCCATGATGTTGTGATTGCTGCAGAATGTGGTCTGGCATTATCTTGTTGAAAAATGCAGGGTCTTCCCTGAAAGAGATGACGTCTAGATGGAGCATATGTTGTTCTAGAACCTGAACATAGTTCTCTGCATTAATGGTGCCTTTCCAGACATGCAAGCTGCCCATGCCACAAGCGCTCATGCAACCCCATACCATCAGTGATGCAGGCTTCTGAACGGAGCGTTGATAACAACTTGGGCTATCCTTGTCCTCTCTGGTCCGGATGACATGGCGTCCCAGTGTTCCATAAAGAACTTCAAATCGTGACTCATCTGACCACAGAACAGTCTTCCATTTTGCCACACTCCATTTTAAATGACCCCTGGCCCAGTGCAAACGTCTGAGCTTGTGGAGCTTGCTTAGAAATGGCTTCCTCTTTGCACTGTAGAGTTTCAGCTGGCAACAGCGGATGGCACGGTGGATTGTGTTCACTGACAATGCTTTCTGGAAGTATTCCTGAGCCCATTCTGTTATTTCCTTGACAGTGGCATTCCTGTTTGAGGTGCAGTGACGTTTAAGGGCCCGGAGATCACGAGCATCCAGTAGAGTTTTACGGCCTTGACCCTTGGTGTAGTGGCAGGGCTTTTGACTTGGAACCCGAAGGACGCGGGTTCGCGTCCCGGCCACTACACACCTTGGGGTGTCTATGAGTGCACATCTAATTCTCCAGCTCCCCGGGCGCTTTCTATGGCTGCTCACTGCACCACCTGGTAGGTGGTTGGGTTAAATGCAGAGACGAATTTCGTCTGTGTATGGGAAACATACGCAGATGACAGGAAAAGACATTATTACGCACAGCGATTGTTCCAGATTCTCTGAATCTTTTGATGATGTTATGCACGGTTGATGATGATAACTTAAAAGTCTTTGCTATTTTACGCTGGGTAACACCATTCTGGTATTGCTGCACTATCTTTCTGCACAATGGTGGAATTGGTGATCCTCTTACCATCTTGGCTTCTGAGAGACACTGACACTCTGAGAAGCTCTTTTTATACCCAATCATGTTGTCAATTGACCTAATTAGTGTTAATTGGTCTTCCAGCTGTTTGTTATATGCTCAATTTCCTTTTTCCAGCCACTTATTGCTACTTGTCACAACTTTTTTGGGATTTGTTGACACAGAAATTTTGAATAGACCTATTTTTCCTTTAAAATGTTACATTTACTCAGATTAAACTTTTGATCTGTCATCTATGTTCTATTACGAATAAAAAATTGGCATTTGCCATCTCCACATCATTGCATTCAGTTTTTATTCACAATTTGTTTAGTGTCTCAACTTATTTTGGAATTCGGTTTGTATTTGACAAACAACTATAGAAAATGTTTGTCTTCATATTTTGCAATAAGCATCTTTTTAAATTATAAACTTTGGGTTGCCAACTTATGAAACGTGCAAAACAAAATAATGGTGAGCAAACTAAATTATTTTAATGTCAGTCGTGAATATTCACAATTTCATCAAATGCATTCAGATAAATTAATACAATCATTTAGTTTTGTTTGAATTGTTGAGTGATAAAATTTTGTAAGACAAAAAAAACAACTGATCTATGTCACAACAGAATTTTTCAAAAATTTAAATAAAAGCTAAAATCAGCCAAATATCTAGTACTTAAGTCTAAATGATAATATATTTTAACATCCCAATTCATGGTTGATCAGGTAGAAAAACAAAGTAAAGTCAGGTAATCTGGACAGATAAAAAAAAAAAAGCATTTAGCCTTTTTTTCCCAAAAGACTGTCTGTCTGAGGAGCTGCAATACGCTCAGTCTTATAAATAGCGCCTTCTCATAGTGGATAAAACGGAGTTTATAACCAGCCAATAAAAAAAGAGCTTCTAACTTCTCACGCTCCTAACCCACGCCCCCGCCTGTCAGCCCGCAGCGAGCCCGCAGCGGCAGCGCAAGTTCTCGTTGAAATAATTGCAAAGCGATGCAAAACTGTTTTGTATGTGACACAAATGTATTAAATTCCCCTTCTTCATCCCTGCTCTGGACTTTTCTTTTGTTTTTTTGGCAAAAGTCAAGTGATCGCTTCATCCTCCGCTCAGTCATGACAGAAACATTCAGGAAATGAATGAATTTGTCACGAGCAAATTAAAATCGGGTTCAACGTGGCTGCCGAGGCTCTGCAGATTTGCTGGTGTGCTGGACCCTGTTTTTATTTTTTAGAACGTTTTATTAACATATAAACACAGAAATTCGGAGCGGCTGTGACAGGACATAAGTGGAGGCGGAGTTAAGGAAGCTGAGCTGATTTACAGCGAGAGTGACGGGGAACAGAGCCATATATGGCTCAGGGGGAGGGAGCAGAATGCTTTTCCCCAGAGCCATATATATAGAGAGTTCCGACATTCTTTGATCTCGCCGACAGGCGGTCAATCGTTCCAAACAACGGCTATGGAAACCTTATGGAGCTGCGCCCTCTGGCGGCGACGGAGCGCTACTGCAGGCAGCTTCAGACTGTAACCAGAGCCATGGAACAAATCGCCCCCTCCATGACCCACGTGACTTCCGCATTCCATTCTTACAATGGAACTCTATGGGAGTGTCACAACTCTCACTTTATATGGCTCTGCTTTTCCCTGTTGAAATTTTTTCTAAGTGCCAGCGTATTCCAGAAACTGCAGAAGCCTAACAATAGATCGTAAGCGCCCTAATGGCCACTTGCTATTCACAGGGACTCAGAGGCCGTTTACACGGCGCGTATTTTGAGTGAAACCGCAGCTTTCTCTGCGGTTCTGCCGATCATTTACATGACACCACTGGCCCTCCTCTTAGAATCCGGAGGTTTATGAATTCACCTTACAGAGTGGAGGTTTTTCAAGCACTGTTGATAATATAAAGCACTTTGAGATTTTCATTAATGAAAAGTGCGTTATAAATTGAATTCATTTTTATTATTATTATAAACATCTGCTGAGCTTTTGTTTGAACCACATGTGCGTGCGGACACACCGCATTCTGAACTACGACTGATGGAATATATTTTGAGTCTCATATTTAATTAATCTACACCTGAATGTACTGTAGCTGCATCGGTGTTGGAGGAGACACAGTCTGATCCAGTTCTAATATAACTGTTTATTGAATGAGGTAGGCGAATATTTCACACGTCACGCTGCACAATAACATATGTGCTAAATAACAGTTTAACAATAATAAACAATATTTATGTTAGCGTGGCAGATGTATAAAGTTATCTGAGCTAAATGAAGCGATCTGGACTCGGGTCATTTAAACGATTCGTAACATGTTGCATGTTATTAAAGTTGAAAATGAAGACACCAGATTTATTTTGTATTTATTTATTCAACACCAAACTATGTCACACAAACACTGAGAATTAAATTGAACACTATTAAAAACACGTTAACTGAACTGTAACTACGTTAATGAACTGGATCCACGTCCAAACCGGTCCGTTTGGTGGAACAACAGCTTCTCGACCTCTCAAGAAAAAATAAGAACTCGGTTGTTGTGTGATCGAAGTAAACACAAGCAAACATTAAAGTGTCACTGACATGATTTTTTTTACAGGTACTATTCATAACATTGCTCAAAATATATATGTTTTATCATTTAAAGGTATTGTGACATGATGTTGGAAATTTGCACATTTGTCACAACATATATATCTTATATCATTCAGCTCTGTTCGTTTTTGCTAAATAAATTATAAATATATTGCACTTCGGCAAAACGTCATTGTGACGTACCCGTGGTAAGTCGCTGCTCAACGCGCATGTACCGGTAAATAATATTGGCGGAGCATGTCGAACAAACAACCTATTGTTAGTACATGAATGTATTAAAGCAATCGAAGGGTTATTATTCATCCTATACAGTTATTGGACACTCGATCAATTGAAAAGTGTTTTAGACACGGTTTATTTCATACACAGTAGCTACGTGGGCTTAGCTTCGTGATGTGGCTTCTTTGTTCTTGGGCTAAGCTAACAGAGTCCCGGTCGCGTCTGAGATCTATCATTTTAAGACAGTAAATCATACAAAACTCTCATTAATAAACCCTCCCTGAATAAAAAAACTTATTGATGTTACTTGATCGCGCAGACATAATTTAAAAATACATAAATAGCAACGTGTGTTTGGTCCTGATTTTATGTCGGCTAATTTTTTTTTTAGCATCGCACATGAAGAATCCTCCGTGATAATTGGCTTTATACACTCACAGTATATAAAGTAAAACAACATGAGCTCACGTTAAATATATAGTTTATCATCTAAAACAGTACACACCTCCGATTATGTTTACACAAAGACTTACTCTTTTCCGACGGTAGCTTCCCTGCGTTGTTTTGACGTGGTAGCTCCTGTGGCACTTTCTTCTGTAGATTTTCTTTTAAAAATAGTAGGAATAGCATCCGGTTTTAAAAGTCTTCTGAATCTTACTGGTAATCCTAAAGATTCTTTTATACCAGGTCTTTCCTGAAAACAATTGGCAGTAAAATGGTCGCTGCAGACATACACCATCGGTCCCTCTTCTCTGTACTTGTCCATTATAGGTGAAGTTTCTCATCTTTTGGAAATTTGTGAAGGCTCACTTGTTCACTGCTGATATTAGAACACCCAAATGTGCTATACGTGACAGCATCAAGTTACACAAAAAAAAGGCGAACTAGCAGAGAATGAATATGCCTTATCATGGTAGACGCAGACTGGAGGTTCATCCTCTCACGTCACAGATGGTGCATTCGCGTGTAATCGGATTTCCCATGAATAAACACGGCTTGAAGATTAAAATCACTTTTAAAGTAAAATTAAAGTGATTTATCATTTTGTTTGCAAAAACGAACATATTTAAATGATAAAATATATATATTTTGAGCAATGTTATGAATAGTAAAAAAATGTCAGTGACACTTTAAGAACCTTGATTTACCTGCTATAAATCGGCTGCTTATCACGGACTAAAGTCCGACATCGTTGACTCGGTTCCACTCAGTGACTTGTGTGGAGCTTGTTAGATGAAGCGGGTCCCACTTGGCGTCAAATATGTCGACTCTTATCCAAATTCCAGCTTTAAAGGTTCAGTCTGCAGTTTTTGGTAGAACGCAGCACTTAGGAAAATTTTCATCTGGAAAAGCATTCTGGTCCCTCCCCACTCAGAGCCATATACAGGTAGTCCCCGACTTACGAGCGAGTTCCGTCCCTAGGGGGCGCTCGTATGTCAAAAATTCGTAAGTAGGATCACATAGTAAAAAAAAAAAAAATTTTTTTTTACTTTTTTTTTTTTTTTTTATAATAAATGAATACATGTACAGTGCTGGACAGTCAACAAGCACTTGGCCTATCCTAACACAGTTTTTAAAGATGAAGGAATGAGTTGAATTGTCTCCCTTTCACATAAAGTGAAAGTAGCTCCCTTTATGGGAATGGAGCCTGCTGACTCCTTCATCTTTAAAAACTGTGTTAGGATAGGCTAAGTGCTTGGTGACTGTACATTTAATAATAATAATAATAATGAATTCAATTTATAATGCACTTTTCATTAATAAAAATCTCAAAGTGCTACAAAGTGTAACAAAGCAAAGATCAAAATAAAACAAGTGATAAAATCAAATAAAATCAATAATAATATCGACTAAGATCAAAGATAAAATCATGTGGATGCAGATTAGGCTTGCTTAAAAAATAAATAAATAAAACAAGTGATAAAATCAAGTAAAATCATGATATCAGCTAAGATCAAAGATAAAATCATGTGGAAGCAGAATAGGCTTGCTTAAAAAGAAAAGTCTTTATGCTGCTTTTAAAGTCAATCAGTGACTGTGGGAGTCTCAGGTCAGGTACATTTATCTATTTATTAAAAATATACAGTACTGTATATACAGTATTTTTATTTTTTTATTTATAAATAGATAAATGTACAGTACTGTACAGTCACCAGCACTTAGCCTATCCTAACATAGTTAAGGAGTCAGTTGAATTGTGTCCCTCCTCCCTGCAGGCTCCATTCCCATAAAGGGAGCTTGCTTCCTTTATGTGAAAGGGAGACAATTCAACTCATTCCTTCATTTTTAAAAACTGTGTTAGGATAGGCTAAGTGCTTGGTGACTGTCCAGTACTGTACATGTATTCATTTATAAAAAAAAAAAAAATTTTTTTTTTTTTTTTAATGAGATGCATGCTCGTAAGTCCGGGACCTCGTAAGTAAGAGCGCTCGTAAGTCGGGGACTACCTGTATGGCTCAGCTCGCTCTTGCTGTCGGTGAAATTCAGCTCTGCTTCCGAATGCTCCGCCTCCACTACATTTCCTGTCAGCAGCTGCGAAGTTCTGTGATTATATGTTAATAAAACGTTCTAAAAAATAAAATAAAAACAGGGAGCGCTGGTCCAGAACACCATGAAATCTGCAGAGCCGCGCCCAGCCACGTTGAACCCGAGTTTAATTCGCTCGTGACAAATTCATTCATTTCCTCAATTCATTCATGGACTCAGCTGCGGAGGATGAAGCGATCACTTGACTTTTGCAAAAAAACAAAAGAAAAGTCCAGATCAGGGATGAAGAAGGGGAATTTAATACATTTGTGTCACATACAAAACAGTTTTGCATCGCTTTGCAATTATTTCAACGAGAACCTGCGCGGCCGCTGCGGCTGGGACAGGCGGGGGCGTGGGTTAGGAGCGTGAGAAGTGAGAAGCTCTGTTTTTATTGGCTGGTTAAAAACTCTGTTTTTATTGGCTGGTTAACGGCAGGTTACTGTGGCTTTTTTGAAATTCTTATTTTCCACCTGGAGAAGCAAGGGGACTACAGTATAGTTTTTTTCAGAGATTACTTTGTCTAACAGTCTGTCAGGAGATAGTGACAGAGTCAAGAAATATATAAAAAATATATTTTTAGACAACTTAGACTGCACTACAGAACTGCAGACTGTAGCTTTAACTTAAGTTGTTGTTAGCTGAACTTTTAGCCCAGAGGAAAGCAGCAGACTGAGGCAGCACGCATGCGCATTAGGTGAAGGTTCAAAAATTCACAGCGCCATCTAATGACCCGGCATGGTAACTACAGAGGATTCATGAGGGCGGGGGAGATTCCTGCGGATGCATGTAAACACACAATTCGTCCGTTTCAACGAAGATCTTTTCCTCTAACATACAAAAAACCTACGTTTCCCCCCATCGTGTCCGTGTAAACAGGGCCTTGATGGTCCTTTATCACGTCGGTGCAGCTCCTCAGACTGAAGGAAGTGTTTTGGATAAAAGACTAAATGTTTAAACAAATTTTTATGTTTTATATCTGTCCAAAGGACCTGATTTTGTTTAGTTTAACGTTTTATTTAGAGAGAAATCAGAGATCCTGGATAGACGTGGCTGAAATGAGCTTTCACAAGGTGGCCGGGCTCAGTCTTATGTTTGTCACGTGCTGGTTAAAGCCTGATTTATACTTCTTGTCGCACGTCTTTTACCCCCCGTTGAGTGCCCAGCGATGACGTAATTGCGTGTGTGTCACCGACCGCATTTGAGTGTTTATACTTTGAAAAGACTGGGGGATACATTATAGTGATCCCTCTTCCCTCCAACTGCATACGTCACGCGCACTCCCACCGGACCGCCTCGGCGAGTTTCTCTTCAAAACTATCCATGTCAAAGCAAAAACAAAAAACGGCTTCTGGAAAGCCGTTTTCGCACTGCACAGCCCACCCCTGAATGAAATTCAGCTCGCGCTGAAAGGCGGAAATGCTCTGATGGGTGCGCGCTTCGTGTTATTATTTACCTTCTGAAATAAGCTGATTTGTAATCAGTTGTTAACAAAAATTTAACTCAGAAACACTAATATATATATTCAGCTAACGTATATTTTTTGGCATTTCTGTAGTTAGATTGTAATGAAATTCAGCTCGCGCTGAAAGGCGCAAACAAAAAACGCCCACAAACTTTGAACCAATCACATGCGCCGAGCCGCATCCTCCGCGTCTCGCAGTGCCGACTGGAGGCAATGTATAGGACAGCTGTCACCGGGGGATCGCAGCGGGAGTGCAGACGGAAGTTGCACAACTTTTTTTCACTCAACGGGGGGTAAAAGACGTGCAACAAGAAGTATAAACCAGCCTTTACTGGTTAACACCAGGTCAACAATACAGTGAAATGTTCAGGATGAGAACCGACTCGCTAAAAACAAAAGAACAAATGAAATACTAAAGCTGGGCTGTTCAACAAAAGTGCTCAGGGGACAACTCTTTCTGAAAGTCAGCAGCTCGGGCCGAACATCCAGCAATAGACTATATGCCACAGACTCCCGTTCCAGCACTTCCGCATGCATTACCCGAGCGGCGCACTTCCGGTTAGCAGAAATGACACGAACAAACATATAAGTAAATACAATAAATAAACATCTATATACACAAATAATAAATCTATGCATACATAAATCTTTAGTGACATTTTCCCTTTGGATAGCCACGATCCATTGTCGCCCTAACCCCTCCTCAGCAGGGAAACGGAACAGCTGCACCCACCGGTTGGTGGACACAACGGAACTCACGTGTAGTGCCAGTAGCTCGCAGCCGCTTCCCGTATCGGGTCGTTGTCATGGTCTGCTACTAGGAGCTAACGCTAACAACAACGGCAGTGGATAGGACCCGGAAGTGGCAGACGTGGGTTGTATTTTTAATTTTTTTGAAAATGTATTCATTTAATTTAAAAACTTGACAATTATACATACAATACAATCAAAAAAATGTACTGTAAATAAAATAAAAGGTGGCAGAAGAAGAACTAGTCTTATGAAAACTGCCCCTTTTTACTTAATTCTAATGTAAATCAAATTATATATATAAAAAATGTAATTCACAAAGACAAGAACAATCTATAGCTAAATTAAAAAACAAAATCTCAAACATCTTAATCAAACCAGACAACAAATTAAGTAGATTTATATTAACGATTTCCATATTCTTCCAAGAAACTCGTCTTTATCAGTCTTTTAAATGTACACAGTGATCTGGCATTTTTAACGTTATCTTCCAAACCATTCCACAATCCTATTCCCTGAAT
>JBBPBX010070118.1:0-18677 GCA_038048925.1 Garcialebias charrua
AGTCTGTTTTGGGGTCCGGTGATACTGGAGATCTAGTTTTTGAGAATAACAGATTTTAGAAACCCATTCTACAGTGAATGTTTGGTAAATTTCAGGTTTTGGTAGATGCATGCACAGGAGATGTGGAATTTTACAGAAACAATGATGTAGTGGCATACTGTATATTGTGTATACTTCCTAACACCTTGTATTTTCAAAATCACAACATTTGAGTTTTTTTTTTCTGCAGCACCTCATTTCATCCTGGGTTTTACTTGTTACTGTATCTTCAGCCAAGCTCAGGATGGTCTTTCACTGTATTCTGACAAGATGTTCTTGAAAAAGAAATCTGTATAAACCATAGACCATAAATAATAAAAAGACCGAGTGGAATGGGAAAGGGACCAGTTTGGTACCACTTTGCAATAAGTATTTGTAAACCTATTTCTTTAGCATATAATATTGTACTTTATCACTGCATTATATCTACAACTAATATTATATCCTAAATAAAAATTAGTTTTACAAATGCTTATTGTTCTTACAAGATAGTAACTTAGTCTGAAATGTTTAATATAACAGCTCTATATGAAATATGCAGGTGAACAGATTTGGTTCACTGTTTGACAAGAAACTGGTGTTTTTGTCTCTTTCTCGTCCTTAATTAATGCATAATAAGCAGTTATTAATGATTTATAAAGTGTTTATAGAGGAATTTATAATGCATCTATAAACTATTTATTAGCATCTATGGGGAGCCTTATTGTAAAGTAGTGCCAAGTTTTGTTGTAATTCTTTATGTTTCAAAGAAACCTCACACAACACCATGACTGTGTGTGAGGGAGTATGTGGTACTAAAGATTGTTTTATACTACAGCCAAAGTCGAGTGGTCAGCTTGGCGTCAAGTGGTTGTGAGATGTTTGTTTCTGTACATACCTTCATAGTCCATGTGACACATGGTGCAAAGCTGTGGGAAACCCTCCCGCTGCATCATATGTCATGGCTGCCTGGGTCTCCACTCCTGAATCAAGAAGAGAGCACCATACTGTTTGGCAGATGAACTTGTCCGTGCACAATGTCTGTTGGAGTTTTTGTCCATTTGACTATGGTTATAAGAGTCGACAGATGGATGTGTTTTGTGACTGCCTCGACCAGCGGCTCCTCAAAGCTGTCCATGTGGCTGGTGCACACAACAGCTGGCTTCTGGAAGCAGGTAGTTGAAGCACAATGACAGCATTGCTGTTCGAGTGCTTACACTCCTAAAAACGTCTAATTATGTAATTTCTGGACTGTAAAGCCCTATTTGCACAGGATTAGTTTTACCTAGGGACCACATGCTATTTGTAATAATTACAGAGGTCGTCTGTGTTGTTAATCCCATGCGAATCAACCATGTCAGTAATTTGTAAAGTAAAAATTCCCCCGCAGATTACCTACTATATTTTGCTGAACTCCAAGGTCGTGTGATAAAACGAATCCAATGTGAATAGGCATCTCTGTGATTTGGACAGAAATGTGCAGGAGCCAACATGTAATGAGGCGTTTTTTGTTTTTGTTTAAGCAAAATCATTTGGAAAAATATAGAACAATGCCATTTTAAGGGGCGGCCGTGGCGTAGTGGTAATGGCAGTCGTCCCCCAATCGGAAGGTTGGAGGTTCGAATCCCGGTTCCCCACACCATGTGTCGGTGTGTCCCTGGGCAAGACACTTAACCCCGAGTTGCTCCCGGCAGGACTGGAAAGCGCCTTGCATGGCAGTCTGCCGCTACCGGTGTATGAATGTGTGTATGAATGGGTGGATGGTTGGTATTGTAAAGCGCTTTGGGGCCCCTCACAGGGGGCTGGAAAGCATTATATAAATAAGCTCCATTTACCATTAAATGAACGCACTGCTCACTTCAGCTTTTGTAGATGCTGCTACTTCCTTCACCGCAAATTGGTGCAGAGATGCGCACGTGATCAGCTGACCCATCCATCCATCCATCCATCCATCCATTATATTTACCTGCTTCTTCCTTTTTGGGTAGCGGGAGTCACATGCCCATACCCAGCAGTCATTGTGCAAGAGGTGGGGGACACCCTGGACAGGTCACAAGTCCATTTCAACCGATGGGTCAGCAGACGAGCAGACGCTCACATGCGCGGCTGGTGACAGCTGTCCATCTGAGCTTAACGTTTTTTTTGTTGTTTGTTTTGTTTTTACCTTTTAAACCAGCCGGTCGGACCTGGGGGTAAACGACGTTGAATTGCAGCCACTCAAAATAATGTGAATCATGGATTTAAGATGGAACTCCTAGTTCAGTGGGAGGCTTTGATGACTGGTGGTGAAAAATCATTTACCAAAACAGATCACATGCAAAGGGCAAGTTTTACTCAAGTCTGCCAGTGGATCCTGACAGTGGATCCTGCCAGTGGATCCTGACAGTGGATCCTGACAGTGGATCCTGACAGTGGATCCTGACAGTGGATCCTGACAGTGGATCCTGACAGTGGATCCTGACAGTGGATCCCGACAGTGGATCCTGACAGTGGAGCAGTGTAAATAAATCCTCCATTACCAACGGGTTTGGAAAGGCAGCTGCATGATGAAGAGGACAGCACAAGCTGCCTGCCACAGGAGGAAGATGAAGATAGCGATCAATGACTTCCTGATAGAATCAGAATAAGTGTTCAATACAAAAACAACTGGACTTTGTTTGTAACAGAAAACATTTCGCCCTTCATCCAAATGGCTTTCACAATTCAAAGAGCAGGCTGTGTGAGAGAGTGAGGTTATAAACAGACTTAGATGACACACACAAACCTATGTAAATTGAAAGCTGAGATAATTAACACACACACATGAGATGCAGTGGCGGGCCATGCATTTCACACCTAGGCCTTCAGTAGTGCTCCATCTGAATCAATCCAACCCTCAATAACTATTTTATGGCTATAAAACTTCTACTGCAGGTACAGCTGCGACACATAAAAAAAGCATCAAAAATAACCTGATAAAACTGCAATATTATTTAGGAATATAGCAACATTTTACTCACCAAAAATCCTGATTATTTGTTATTACACTGTCTTTAATATGAAAGCCTCTGTCAGCTAACACAACGTCCCCGGGTAATAATTTGAGGTCACAGCTTCTGTTATGAGCTTGTCTGATGCACGTCCATCCCTTGAAGAGAAAAGAAAGGCACAAGTATTAGACAGAGTTTTGTGTGAGACATTAAAAGGATGGCAAAGATGCTGAACAGGACACATTAATGTTAGTTGAACCTTTGAAATTGTGAGTTTTTTTAACACAAAGACAATTTACAGACATATGAAAGGGAAAAAATAAGATATAAAATGAAAGGTAGCAGAAGAAGAAAAAATCTTATCATATCTGCTCCTTCTTAAAACAAAATCAATTCAAACAATCAATTGAAACAATAATCATCTATAAATACTGTAATATAACAAAACTCATCTATTTGAATTTAGACACTCACCAGAATGTCTGGAACAAACTAGCAGGTATCTTGGGCCATGGAAAAAGCTGTATCAGGACGCGTCACCGCTGATATCCAGGCCATTCATCTCCTTTTTTTTACGTCGGACAAATGAAGCTCCCTCGCGTTGTTTCTAGGTAGCAAACAATAAACGGAAAGTCCATTTTCTATCTTTTTACTTTTCCGGTCGTGTGACCGGACATTACATCCAATAACACAGCAAGTTTGGACCATTGCAAAACTGTTAAAATCTACTTAGATTCTAAAAAAAAAATTAGCGAAAAAGCTTATTTTAGTTGACAGCCCAACCCAATTCTATCAGCTTCCACACCGCGGACGTGATGTCACGCTCTTTGACTATCCAATCAAAGCGTGTGAATACACTGACGCTTCTGTATGGCGTACGGAAAACCTAGCTAGAAGCTAGAAGGCTTTTGGTGTCGCCCATAGATATCAGGTGTCGCTAACTCAAAATCTGATTGGTTGAAGCAACAGTTTGGTCGACATTGCTACATGGCTTGCAGAACTGATTGTGAAGGCCTCGAGGCAGATTTTTTTGACCCTGGCAACAAATAGTGGCTGAAATGTGATTGGTTAAATGCTTGAATATGAAAATACATGTCTGGATGCAGCGCAACCAGGGGGGTAGCAATGAAAGGAAGCGGACAGACCATTTGGAATTATGTAATACGTATTCATGGACAAAATGTAATAAAAAATTAAAAAAAATTAATTTTACGTTTTAATTTTAATTTTAAATAATTTTAGGCCAGCAGAGAAGGCCTTGCAGGCCTTGACAGCACACCACTGCTGAGATGACACACACAAACCTATGTAAATTAAAAGCTGAGATAGCACACACACATCCTATGTAAATTGACGAATCACACATCACACCTTAACAGTAGGGGTTTCTTAAGGTCTTTGTTAGTCTAATTCACAAAAGTGGCTCCTCTGACTAACGTCTTCTGTAACAAATAAAGTCCAGTTGTTTTGTATTGAACGCTTGTTCTGATTTCATCATGTCCTGGATGACTGAGAATCCTCACCAGCAGACTTCCTGATAGGCTACTGTATTTTTTTTTTGCCAGTCGTGTTACACGCACCGTTCAGAAAAAAACATTTACTCTACGTATTTGTGTATGTTACCAGTATGTATTTAATTAAAAGTTTTTAAAAAATCTTTCTGTGAAAATATCTCATGATACAACATGGACACCCACAGCTTATAGACAAGTGCAGCCTATTATGGTACAAATATTATTATTTTTGTTTTGTTTTAGTGGCTGCAGTTTATATTCGGGTGTGCTCAATAGTCTGGACATTATGGTAATCACACAATACTTGATGCATACCCTGTGAGGAAAAGTTCAGCCTGGCTCTTGTGTTGAGAAGAGGCAGACAAAGCTTCTCTGAAATCAAAATGACATGATTTTCATCACACAACCACATCATCATTTTGATGTTATTATGTTTATAGCTTTGTATTTTAAATCAAAAAGTTTGTTCTCATAATTTTTTTAAATCAGTTTTACACAAATGGTGTGATTATGTGATCTGGATCTGTGTTCTGCTTATTTTACACACTAGTTGGCTCCAGTGCCATGGCCAAAGGTAAAAAGCTAGAAGCTGAGGAAGATTTAATTTAATTTAATGATTTAAAACTAAATACAAGGGAGTCCCACATGTCCACGGTTTATGCATGATATTCAGTCATTTTCTGTTGTGGCCTGCCTATGAAAATACATCTACAATAACTTTGACTAGACACTACAGTAATCAACAAAACAATGAAAAATAACATGTTTAAATGTTGGGGCTGGTTTTGTTGAACCAAGACAAGAAATACATTCAGTATTAGAAGACCTGTGTCTCCATGAGGGCTTTAGCCGGTGGTACAGGGTTAAATGAGACGTTTCCACAGACTCCCCTGTTAAATACACATACTGTACAACGTGCAGCCAAACCAAGACTATGAATTGAATTCATTGTTAACGTCTCAAACTCAGTCAATGGGTCTTTATTCCCTAAAACTCACTTATCACAAATGAAAATAAATTTTTTACCATTTTTTCTGAGTGAAGTCAGAAAGGATAAAGAACGTGACTGAGCATTCTTAATACTGCTGTGTGTCGGACTCCAACACAAATATTTGAGTAGTCAAGCCTTCTGTGAGGAGTGCTCATGAATGATAGCTGCAGGCTGAACGGGATTTGAGGAAGGTGAAATGTTCGTAACCTCGTTTTTAATCAAAGGGGATTGAGCTGTCACTGTGTGTCGGGGTGGACGAGTGAGACAATATTTTTATTGATTACATTTTGATTTGATTTTAATTTAACAGCCTTTGACCAAGCTAAAGATTCTTTTTAAACCCACGAGTTGTTGTACGTTTGAAGGACTCAGTGTGTAAAAGCCTGGCGCTGACTGAAGCTGTGGGTGCACCAGGTTGGTAAACGGTATGAACATGTGCACCCTGCACAGTGTTCGTTTGTGTGACAGTTGTTGGTGTGAGCAGCGCTGCCCTCTGCTTTTGTGTGATTTGACCACGATGAACTGTGGCTCTGCAGATCAAGGCTGCATGCTGGGAGTCCTGTTGTCTTCAGAACCAGCAGCCTGGAGCTTCATGATCTCTGCATGTGACTCATTCCACTCATTTGACCAGAGATATCGCAAGATGGAGGCGTTTTCTGGTATCTGACGCCATTCAAAAAGGACTAAAGAGATTTATTGCAATGTCATGAAGACCAGTTTAAGAAACTCATTAAGAAACAAAATCTGCATATTGTTTTGATTTGATTTTAATTTAACAGTTAAAAGTTAAATGTCCTTAAATTAAAAATGTGTATGCTAAATTTGTGAATTTTCATTCATTCAACCTTTATTTAAACAGATAAATCACATTGAGCCTGGAAATAATTGCCACGTGCAATGTATGTTTGTTTATCTATGGAAACACTCTTGAAATTGGTAATAATTAAATTGTTTGAATATGTAAGACTCCCCTGTCCATCTACCAGCCAAGACACAGTATCTGACAACATGGGCTAATTTAGTCCTTTACTCATGTAGAGCTAACGGATGTAGCACAGATCTCTGCACAACAAATAACTGTTTAAAGGAAGAAAGGTTTATTTAATGTACATTCATTTAAAGCCATAAGGGAAGTCATAATTTGACATTTTCTTCCTTTTTGATTTATGTTTTTTCCTTCTAACAGTTTCTATGACTGACAGACAGACATTTTATTAATCCCAGGGGGATGTTCGAGGCATTTAGTAGCATGTTATAATAATTATACAGAAAATAGACACTCTAACTTGTCTCTAGGTGTGAGTGAGAGAGTGAATGGTTGTTTGTCTCATTTGTCTCCATGTGTCCCTGTGATGGACTGGAGACCCGTCCAGGGTGTCCCCCACCTCTCACACAGTGATAGCTGGACATGGGCACCAGTGACCCCCATGACCCAAAAAGGCAGAACTGGGTCCAAAAAGAAGCAGAACACAAATGTATAAAAAGACAATATGCACACGCACAAGGTGATAGGGAGTACTACATTCATGATTAACTTATATATTACTGTATATGTATACATACATACACATCTAAGCATACATGCATGTGTGTGTATGTATACAGTATATACATACACATACATAAGTGTCTGGGGTACCACAGATGTACAAAGCTCTATTTTTACTGTACGGGGAGGAGTTGAACAGTCTTGAGGGACAGAGGACTTCCTGAATGTGTCCATGGAGCAGGGCTGGGACAGCATCTACCTCTGAAGGAGCTCCTCTGCTTCATGATGGCGCCGTGCAGAGGACGGTCAGCATCGTCCATGATGGACAGCAGCTTACTGAGCACACTTTTCTCTGCCACCGATGTAAGGGACTCCAGTTCTGTTCCCAGCACAGAACCAGTTTCCTCACCAGCCTGTCAAGTCTCCCAGCATGTCTCCTCTTAATGCTGCCTCCTCAACACACCACAGCACAGAAGAGGACACTGGTTACCACAGACGTAGAACATCAGCAGTAGTTTCCTGCAGATACTGAAGGAACCAGGCCTCCTCAGGAAGTAGAGACTGCTCTGACCCTTCCTGTAGAGGGAGTCCATGTTCACTGACCAGTCCAGCCTATCATCCAGTTGTATGCCCAGATATTTGTAGGTCCTGACCACCTCCACATCGACCCCCTCAATTGAGACTGGCTTCAGGGTAGGCCCTGACCTTCTGAAGTCCACAACCATGTCCTTTGTTTTACTGATGTTCAGCTGTAGTTGGTTGGATTTGCACCACACCACAAAGTCCTCGTCCAGGCTCCTGTCCATCATGCACATACCCAACGATTGCAGTGTCATCTGAGTATTTCTGCATGTGGCAAGTCTCCAAGTTATAACTGAAGTCACATGTGTACAGAGTGAGCAGAACTGGAGAGAGCACGGTCCCTGCAGTGCTCCTGTGCTGCTAACCACTGTGTCAGAGATGCCATCCCTGATCCTGACGTTATTCCTGATCGTTAATTGATTGTTACGGAGTTAATGTAGTTGAAATTCATCAGGGTTTGCATAACAAAAATATCAAAAATGACAAATATTCCTCACCTTTGTTAACAACTACATTTATCTGTCAGAAAAAAATCACCTCTTTCCTCCCCAGGACTGAAATAAGTAATGGAAAAACAATGGCTGGGTTTGCATTTTGTCCCCAGATATCTACATTCTGCTGCCATGCTGGCAAAAACTAAAGATGCTACATAGCACCTTCCAAGATGCTGGCATACATTTTTGCCTCAATCCTAATAGTTTACTCTTTTCTTGGCCATTTTAGTATATTTCTATTTCTGTTGGCCTCATGCTTGAATTAAGCTTTTTGTAAGGTCCCCTTTTCAAATCTGGTCATGGGTTGCACGACAGCTAAGCTAGGTGTGCTGAGCTGAGTAGCAGAGAGGGGCTTGCAGCTGAGCTTCCCATTTTGCATCCTGGAACTTGAAAATCATCAATAAGTCACAGCTTTTTACTGGAATGCATCAACCAGGCTGTGAGGTTTTTACAACAACTTGGTTCAAAATGATTGCTGTAGATCTTTGGTGAAGAATTCTGGACATTCCACGTTACCCTTGTCTTCTTCTGGTACTGCTTCCATGTGTTTACCGTACATAAATATCCAGAAAACTATGCAGTGTTCTCATGTACAGCTTGGATGGTTTGCTGCAGCCATACAGAATTTGATTAAAAACACCNGGGGTCAATAATTATCCATTCTTGCCACACCCAAGGAGAACTTCAACATCTTCATTTCCACCACTTCTAGTTCTGTCTCCTGTCTTTTTTTCTCCATGTTCTCCAGACCATACAACATAGCTGGTCTCACCACTGTCTTGAAACCTTTCTGTTAACCTTTGCTGCCACCCTTTTGTCACAAATCACATGGGACATGTAACGGTGACAATCTATGTCTAAAATGGGCATAACTACATTTTGCAGGCAACTTTAGTCGTGCTTCAGCAACTCTCTGTTTCCAGAAATGATCATACTGCACTTTGAGATTTTCAGTAATGAAAAGTGCGTTATAAATTGAATTAATTATTATTATTATTATACTGTACTTGTGGTCTAATTTAAGCATATCAAAATTGGTTAGCATCTGTTTTAAAGCAAGTGATGGTTTGTGTTCACTGTGTATGATGTTGCTGTGTTTGTCATCACCCAGACAACGAGAAGCCGATGATAACTAACGTCGCAATCAGCAATGTCTCATGGGAGAGCTTCCTGTTGTCCTGGTCTGCTGAAGACGGGGCGTTCGAGGCCTTTCTGATCGAGGTTATCGATGCAGAGATGGGGGTTGAGTATCAGAACCACACGATGCCTGCCGATGCTCGCAGCCTCACCATCTCTGGCCTCGTCCCCAGTACCTGGTACAGGGTCAGTCTGTACGGGGTGTACAGGGGTGTGCTTTTAGACCCTGTCTTTGCAGAAACCATCACAGGTAACAACGTAGTCAACACTGGGGCTTCGCTCTGTCCTTTAGTTCCTAATTTTTCTGCTGCATTAATCTTTTCTTTTCCTACTGAGTTTCAAACTAACTACCATTAATAGCAAGTAAACTCTAATTTTAAATAATTCTTAAAAGTATAAAACTGGAAAAGGGTGCATGCATTTGTATTCACTCCCCTTGATTTAAAGCCCAACCATTACTTTCAGAACCTACAAAATAGGTTTAAAAAATTTTCAAATAATAAACACCTAACCTCCACCTCATTAAACTAATGACCATGATCCCTAAATGTCAGATAAACTGGACTTATCATTCATCCAACTGTAAGAATTATGAGGAGGTCAATATTAATACTGACCTCTTTATCCTTAATTAATCTACTTATTCAGATTGAATAGTAAATGTTCACGGATTCTGTTCTTTTTCAGTTTACCCAATATTTCTGTGATCTTTATGATGGATAAATACACAAAGCCATTAAGTGACAAAGACGTTAACTTAGTTTGATATGTCAAAGAGACACTATCATTTATTTAAAATAAATCAACTAAATTAACACCATTACACTTGATTGACATGATTTCACTTTCTTTCAATTCAAATACGTCAGCACACTTGATTTAACACAACAGACATAAATACTAGATGTTACACATATTTAGTCTGAGGGGCATTTCAGCTTAAAATAGTTTCCAGCTTAAGATTGAGAGGGAAAGGGAAAAGGAGGAAAGATTTATGGAGGAAGAAAAGTTAAGAGTCAGGGAGTTATCTTGATGTGTTTTAACCAGAAACATGGCAGTTCTCCGGCCGATTAAAGCTACACGTTGGTACCCTTGGCAAAGCATTTGACGACTTGTTACCTCGTGAAGATGGTCAGTCTCCCTCGGTCCAGTTTGGTCAGTTCGTTTACCATTCTCAGCGTCTCCAGACGTGCGCCTTGACTCGAACCGAAAGTAACGGCAGCTCCTGGTGCTGTTGTTCAAGATAAGACGTTCCTTAAAGGAATGTCAATAAAAGAGAGCTTTTCAGCTGTTGAAGATGGCTTATAACTTGGCATGTTATAAGTCTTTAACTGAATGACATGGTCATTAGCGTGTTGACCAGACGATCATCAGTTCTTTGGGGAACCTCATCAGGGGTTGAGGACCTCAGCAAACTCTAAGGAAAACAGGAAGTCAGAGCTCTTTTAAGGCTAACTTGACCTAGAAAGACGTAGCTCTTTCTCATTCGGTCTGTTAGGCCAGAAGCCACTGAGAGGAGGCATAAGTTAGATTAAAAATGTCAGAAAGGATAAGAAAGTTAGTTTAAGACGCCAGTTTCATGATACAGCAGATTTAGAACTTTCTTAACTCATTACCAACATTGTTGTATGAATAAACAAACGTCATCAGAGCATAACATATGGGACCTATTAATGATAATAGCTTGATTATTAAATAGGACAAAAACAAAAGTCTCTGGGTGTCTAGATTGTCCTGAGCTCAAGCTAAAATGAATGAGATAAAGTGTTCCTTTTATCTTCACATGCAAGTTCGAGAGGAGAGGAGAAATCCTCCATGTACAACATTTTGAATTAAGCAGAGTATTTGATTTATCTGACATTAAAATGTACTGATGCTCTTACAAATAAAATTATTCATTTGATAACATTTGAATTAACAAAATTAAAAGAAGTCTCTGGATGACTTAATTGCACCTTTGACACAGCAGTGAAACACAGTTTAACTCTCACAGAATAACACAGCTTAAAAGCACACATCATGAAAATGACAAAAGTTATTCTTTTGATCACATCAGCCTAAAATCAAAGATAGAAATAGTCTCTTTTGGTGACTATATTTATCAGATTACAGTTTAATGAATGATTTTGTAGTAAATGTCTTGCTTTACTGAGAGGTCAGTAAAGGTCATCACTGGACAGTTCAAAAACCTTAATTTGACCCTGGGTAGGTCCACTACATCTCCCCCCTTTTGGAAGCCATCGCCAGTCCTTGGGGATGGGGTCCAACACGAAAGGAAACCTTGAACTGTCTTTGATCTTGAAGTAATCCAGCAAGTGGAAAAGAAAAAATCAAAAATTATAATCCCATAAAGTTTTTTGAAATTCCATACTGTTCGGAGGTAATCCCATTGCGAAAAGCTTTTAATCCCTTGGAAAACTGAGTCTGTTAACTCTTGGCAAACAAAGTCTGTGATCCCTTGGAAAGCAAAGTCTTATAATCCACAGCGGTAATTCCACAGCAGTAAATCCACAACGATTAGTTTTGTTGATTGATCAGCAACAATTGTTTTCATAATCAGCATGTAGAGGGGATCCCTCGATTGACGCAGAGGAGGCGACCCTTGGATGAAGGTTGAAGACCAAGCGTTGGAGCTGCAGGTCCCCACATCGAAGGTTGTTGGCTGGTTGGTTTCCAGTCAGTGCCACTCTGGTTCTATGTGTCATGCAATTATGTGGTTTTTTAAGGTGGGCTTATGATTGGGATTTTACATTAAGCCTTACCTATATGCACCTGGTATGTAAGCTATCATGGTTTAGATCAGCTACAATTACCAATTAAGGGGTGGATCAAATCTATAAATTAGGTATAGGGATCTGTACCTATAGAATTTTGGAGGGCTTCTGTAACGAAGGCCTCTAATTCCAAACTATTCCTCCATTCATTACTTAGTTTAGGTTAAACTAAAATAAAAATGAAATATAGTTTGATCTAAATGTCTGTTGTCTTTTAGACGAACGACGTAGGATTTGGTATTCCTAATAAATTTTGAAGTCTATGGCGAGACTCATCAAAATGAATAGATAATCTAGAATAGAAACGATCGAATCGGTTCAATTTAGAAATTGTGAGACCAGTGTAGTTTATGGTACCTTGAGTAGCTTTAAACTACATTGACTCTTCGACGATTGAGATTTAACAAAACGAACTGCATGTTGGCATAGTTAAATCCATATCATTCATTAACCAATGTTAATACAAAACCTTTTTGGCTGGGAGTGTTCAGAACCAAACAATATCTCAACTAATGACAACAGTAATGACTAAACAACAAGGAAACAACGTTTCACTGCTTCGACACACTCTTGTCGTCAGATTCCAAAGTGCAACACACAAGAAAACAGGTCTCAACTTTATGACCGAGGTCAAATTAAATCTCGTGGATTTAAACGGTTGTTAAGGTTAGTTTTTTGTTGTGGGTTTTAGGCTTAGCGTTTCTAAGTTCAAATTGGACAATGCGACTTATAGGGTGGGAAATATGGTAGTTTAAACCTGATTAGTTTATTTACTAACTTGTGTTTGGACGACCTTATTATCCCATGAAGTCGGTGAGTTTGTGAGATCTTTGTCTTTTGTGGAGTCATTGAACGCCTTGTAAGGTTTGATCTGATTTCGATGTACCCATTTAGCAATTGGCTCTTTGCGGCCTTTGCTGATTTTGATTTCGTAGACGACTGAGGACACTTTGTCTGTTATCAGATGAGGTCCAGTCCACCTGGGCATTAGTTTGCGGGCGAGAGTTCCGGTCTCGGACTCTCCTTTCCCGGTTGCTGGGGCGAACGTATAGTACCAGACTCTGTCTCCCACTTGGAGTTCATTGTGAGAGGCCTTCTGGTCGTAGTACGCCTTGCGTCCTTCAGCGGATTTTTCCAGGTTTTTCTGGGCGAAAGCAAAAGTGTTTCTGAGGTGTACATTCAAATCTTTCATGTATTGTTGTGTGGTGTAGGCTGTCGCCATGGCGGCGTCGCCTGGTTGGTACAACAGGTGTAGAGGGAGAGTCATTTGTCGACCGGTCATCATCTCGAAGGGAGAGATGCCAGTTGATGTGTGTGGAGTGGCTCTTATGGCCATGAGGACCAGAGGGAGTTTCACGTCCCAGTCCTTGTGGTTTGCAGCCACGTATTTCTTCAAAATACTCACCACAGTTCTGTTTGCTCTCTACTTGGCCTGAAGCCTGTGGGTGGTAGCCGACATGAAAGTTGGCCTTGACGCCTAGCGTCTTCCACAGTTCTTTCATCACTTCACCTGTGAAGTGTGTACCTTGGTCTGAGTTCACCCGAAGGGGAAGTCCAAACCTTGAGAATATATGATTCATTAACAACATAGCAGTGGTTTGTGCTGTGTCGTTAGGAGCTGGTAGGCATTCTACCCATTTGGTGAATGCACAGGTTACCGTGAGAAAATATTTATTTCCTCTAGAGCTCTTAGTGAGTGGTCCAACCCAGTCGATCTGGAGGTCAGACCATGGGAATGCAATGCCTCTGCTTTGCAGTGGTGCTCTGTGAAGTGGTCTGGTTGGCTGAAACTGGCCACAGACCACGCACCCTTCAATGTAGTCCTTGACATCCTTTTTCATTCCAGGCCAATAGGCAATTTGTTTTAATGCCGTCAGCGTGGCTTTATCTCCTTTGTGTCCTGCGGACGGGAGATCATGGGCATGAACTAACATCACCCCCCTTTGGTCATGGGGAACCACGAACACAGGTGAGGACGTTGGTCCATGAGCGAAAGTTAAGATGCCCTTGATTAGTTTTAGCTGTTTGCGCAGCTGATAGAGGACCTTAAGGTCTGGATCGGAATCCATGTCGTCTTTAGACGGACTATTTTTGTTCGGATCGGTCAGGTACAGTATCATGGAGTTGATAGCAGGATCCGACTTCTGTAGTTGGATGATGTCTGGGTCAGTCAGTGCAGGTCGTACAGAGACTGCGTTGTCAGCAGGTCTGGCTGCGGCCTGGGCACGTGTGACTGCCATAACCCTGACCGTAGGTTGTATTGACAGAGTCTTGATTAACCAGGAGGGGTCGAAGGACCATAGAGGACCTTCGTCGGCTCCTTCTTTGGCTAAGGAATCTGCAATGTCATTGTAATGCTTGTCATCGCCTGGGACTCTAGAATGCCCCGGAACTTTCTTCCAGTAGATCTGTAAGTCATGTGATGTCACCAAGTGATCACACGCTATGAAAAGCTCTTTGTGTTTGACCACTTTTCTGTCGCTTGTTAGGAAACCATTCTGTTTCCACACAGCGAGGTGACAAGCGAAACTCAAACGAGCATAGTTAGAGTCAGTGCAGATGACTAGCGTCTTGATGGAGCGTTCTACTACCATCTGGAGAGCTATTAGGATTCCTGCAATCTCAGCATACTGAGAAGTCTGAGAGCCTAATTTGTAGCTGAAAGTTATCTGTTCATGGTCTTGGAGGAGAACTCCTCCAACACCTGCTCTGCAGATCTTGTCGCGGAGGAATGAAGATCCATCCACGTACAACGTTGTCATATCTTTGCAGATATTGTCATCAAAGAAGTGGTGATTCGGGTCTTCAGTTACTGGGGGTTTTACCTCAACCGGCGGCTGGGTGGCTGGTACATCTTGTGTACACTTCTGGCAGATTGCCAAGTCCGTCCCCAGATGTGACTTCTTGTTTTGACCATAACGTATGTCTAGGTTAAAACTTTGAAGCGCCATGAGCCACGTTGCAACACGTGAGTTTGTCACCACACCATCTCTGATGCGTTCACTGTTAAGAAAGGTCACTGGCTGGTGTTGTGTTTCCACAATGATTTTCTGTCCACCAATGTAGCTGGAGAAATGTTTAACTGCCCACACTGTGGTCAGTAAAGCTTTCTCACAGTCTGAGAATCTCAACTCGGGGCCTGCCATCGTTTTGCTGGCATAGGCTACTACACGTTTGTCTCTGTCGTGTATCTGGTACAGACCTGCACTTATGCAATGAGCTGAGAAGCCCACTTCCAAGTAAAACTCTTTGTTGTAGTCTGGGTAGACTAAACAAGGGGCTGACTTGATCCTGTTTATAAGAGCGTCCATTGCCTGTTGCTGTTTGTCAGTCCAAACAAATGGTACGTCTTTTTTAAGGAGTTCAGTCAGTGGTTTCGCAAGGTCCGCATAGTTTTCGATGAATTGGTTCGAGTAGTTACACACGCCCAGAAAACTTTGTAGTTCTTTGAGATTGGTGGGGACTTTGAGATTGTCGAGGCCTTGGGTGCGAGTCAGCTGTGGTTGTACTCCGTCAGGACCTACAAGTAGGCCAACGTAGTCCACTTTGGTTCTGCACCATTGGCATTTTGACAGTGATATTTTAGCACCAGCAGTTGTCAGCTGATTCAGAACGTGGTCGATCTCAGCCAAATGTGAGTCCAGTGTTGGCTGCCTCAAAAGGACATCGTCCACGTAGATCAGTGTCCCACGCTCGTGGGCGTCTGGACATGCTTTGTTCAAGAAGATGTTGAACTCTGCAGGTGAGTTAGCGTAGCCAAAGGGACACCTGTTAAAGGTGTACTGACGGCCACCAAAAGTGAAAGCTAGTTTGTACTGGTCCTCGGCGCGCACAGGGATGGTCCAAAAACCAGAGGCGACGTCGAGAGTCGAGAAGTACTTACCATTGGTGACCTTGGGCAGTTCCTGTTGGAGTTGCGTCATAGGCCATCTGGATAAGGGAACTTGTTTGTTTAGCTTTCGGTAGTCTATAGTGAGTCTCCACTTACCATTAGGTTTTAACACCGGCCATAAAGGCGCAGAGTAAGTGCTGTTACAGTATCGGATGATACCTTTTTCTAACAGGTCATTAATGATTTCTCTGATAGGTTGATGTGCTGCCAGAGGAATCTTGTACTGTCTGACAAATGCAGGGGGAGCATTAGGCGGGGTTGGGATGCTCACTGTGTGGAGCGTGGTCAACCCACAATCCATCGAGTCAGCTGAGAATGATTTCTCATACGTTAAAAGAACTTTGCGAAGTTTGTCCCTTTCTTCATCAGTTTTCAGGGCGTCGGCTTGAGCGACCACCTGTTCAATCTGTGAAGCAATTGAGAGGGGTTCTTGTCCTTTGGGGAGCTCCATTGAGTCCCTTTCAGTGTCGTGAAACCTGTCTACAGGTAGGGCACTATAAGTTTGAGGACCTAGACTGTCTCCTCGGTTGAAACCGAACCGGTTGACTGTGTCATGGTCGGAATCATTGGGGGAGAAGAGAGCTATGGCCTGTGTTGGTTTCGTGAACAAGACTTGCCCCGTGTGTTGATTTGGGATCAAGTTTTCTGGGAGTCCTCCCAGAAATGGAATGCTTAGCTCAAAATCATGAAAATCAGTAGAGATCAACCATCCTAGCTGTGTGTTTTTTGGGATCAGTACCTCTTCTGTGCTTGTGTTGCACACAGCAACAGTCGTGGTTCTGCAGTCGAGGGTCACTTGGAATGTGGCCTCCATGGACAGTCCTAAGTTGAAAAACATAGGAGATGGTTGAAAGTATGCCAGTTTTGTGCTAATAGCTTGTCCTTTCATGATGTGACACATCACCGGCTTGTTCATAACCTGAGGTGGTACCGCAGTGTTATGGCTGTTAGCAATCTGACAGACCTCTGGAATGGTCTGTCCAGCCTTAAGGTTCTCTGTTGTTAGCACAGGAGAGTCCTTTGTGGCTGTGTCTAGTGACCACAGTACATTGTTGTTGATGTCCACTCGGACACCTAACCTTACCAAAATGTCGGAGCCTATGTAGGTTGCATGTGGTAAGTTCGGGACCACGAGGAACGGGTGATCCAGTTCTCGTTGGTTCCAGATCAGTTTCAGGTCAATGATCCCTTTTGCGGTCATTACCTGTTTATCGTTGGGGTCCAACGAAAAGCGGAAAGCCTTTTTGTTCATTTCTAGACCCAACTGTTTTTTAACCAAGGTTCCATAGAAAGCTTGGCTGATCGCTGATTTCTCCGTCCAAGGAGACAAAACAGCATCATCGGTGTGGGATCCTTGGATCTCAACACCTTTGACTACCTGCGGTAGGTAGTGTTCAGTGAGTGCTGACTGTTTCAGCTCGCAGAGGAGGCTCTCTTGTTGGGCCTTTTCTGCCTCACCTGTTGCTGAAGGTTCACTTACCGGGATTGTGCTCTCGTTGGAGGACCCCTTTGTGCCTTCCGCGGTACCTGCTGTAAAACAGTCAGTGTCACCATGTGTAGGCATATCGATCGGCAGTGGTTGGCTCACTCTGGTCCACATTGTTTGATCGCCATAATCTATAATCGCGTCAAAGCGGTTAATAAAGTCTTGGCCAACCAAAAATGGGAATGAGTCAACGGTGGACACGTGTACCGGGTGGTATAGCGTCATTTCACCAATCTGCATATGAACCATGGCTATAGCTGTAAGGGTTGTACTCGTCTCTGAGAGTCCCTGTAGTACTACAGCACATTCTTTGAGGGGTATTTCCCTGTCAACCCCGCTAGCGGCTATCCTTAGCTCCTTCAACAGTGTGGGAGACATAATGGTTATGTCAGCCCCACCATCCAGGAGGGCCTCTTCTGTGAGGACCCCTTCTAAAGTGATTGACAGGTAAGCCTTCTTAGCGGGCCCCTTCCTGATAATGTTACACAGGAACCTATCAGGTTTTTTCCGACGTGTGTTACGTCTACCATTGTCTGTGTGAATTTCATTCACCTGTACTGGTAGTGCAGTCACACATGGGTCTGAGTGATCGGTCTGTGACGAGTCATTGTCTTTGGTGAGTGAGCTTACCCCCCCTTTTTCCGATGAGGGGCTCTCGGACTCTGTAACAATGAAGTCATGGTTACAGTCAACGTCTTGTTGACTGTCTATACCCTGATTGTCAGCATCCTGACCATCAGTATCTTGGTGACTGTCAGCAATCGTGGCATTGCTGTTATTTGTGTGTTCTGAGTCACTATCAATGATAGTGCTACACATCACACCAGGTTTGTTTTCCTTGTTTGTTTTTTTCAAACTTTCTAACAACCGACGTATGTTCTCCATCTCTTCTGAAGACAGAGGTTTAGGGCCTTTTTTCTGGAACTTCTGTGGGTTTTTCCTCGCCCCAGACTGTTCAGTTTGAGGTGCAGGATCTGGCGCATTGCTCGGGGGTCCCCTCTGGGACCGCCCTCTTCCATATGAGTCACCTTGGGACCCATATTTCTTTTTCTTTTGGAAAGCCCTCCTTTTTTGATGGGGCTCTTCCTCTTGATGCGGCCTGTACCACTTAGGGTCTCTGGACCCCTTTTGGTCTTTGTTCCAGCGGACACCTTCATTTTGCGGTCTGTCAGGTTGGAAATTTTGCTTATTCTCGGCTTCCTTAAAAGAGTGAGCTGGCGCTCTTGCTCCTTCAAGGTCTAGCGTTTGGTATTTGACCTTTTCACCAGGACACACTTCAAAGGGTGTTTTGTTTGGTGTGCGACCTGTAAAAACATCTATCGCGCACTCTC